>LTAE01000453.1:23514-57561 GCA_001647135.1 Pontederia paniculata | reverse complement strand
GAGAGAGAGAGAGAGAGAGAGAGAGAGAGAGAGGGCTTCTAGAAAGATTCTGTCAGGACAGATCAAGGAGGGCAGTAGTACAAAGGAATTAACAAATGGATCACATCCATCTGTTGGAATTGGGTGGAAGCATTTGGCTTTTCTGTGCTCTGCTCCTGGTTTTGTGAGTGCTGCTCTTGAATTTGCTCCAACAATACAAAGCTGTGTGTGATGAAAGGCAGCTGTGGGGACTCCTTCCTTGATGATCAGCTTTCATGCATCCCAAATCAAACAGGGTGCCCTTTCAGATGTTCTTATGAACTCTCTAACGATCTCACAAATTTTAATTCTTCTCGACAACTTAAAGTACTAATCACTGTTTATGGTTTCGATTAAATAATGTACATTATGTTTAAACTCTAAACTGGTCATTATCGCGTTCGGGTAATCAAAATCTTAACTACATTAAAGAGAATCTCAACAACAAACTTGAAAGATCTGAATTCAGTTCTACAAATGATTTCTTCATTTGCTACTTTCTGATAAGGAAAAGAGAAGGAAAATGTGAGTGTCTGTCACATGAAGCTCATTTTTTGCCTCACATTAAATGCCCAACAAGCAAATCTTTTTTTCTGGATACATCATCATTCATGTCCTATGAACCTTCCAATATCTATCTCTTAATGCCCCAAATCCTAAAGCATGCAACAATATGACTTAGGAAAGAAAAAATTATTGTCTTTGATTGTCATACCAGGGTAGACAAGATATGCTAGATGAAGCAAATGTGCAGCTTAATTAGCAATGATTGTTGCCCAATATACATTGGCACATACTCAAATCCTTAACTCACGAGAGTATCATATTATCGAATCTCGAAAATACTTTTAATAATTAATTAAATTAGTCATGGATTAGTAGCCTCTTACACATGATCGATGGCGAAAAATAGAATTTAAGCATCTCTCACCCTAAGCAGACCCATTGAAAAAATCATATTAAACTAGGTTTGTATTAATTTCTATTTCCAATATTATTTCAGGCATAAATAGAAAAGATCCAAGGAAGAAGGTTCTTTCTTGTTACTTGGCTTTTAGATTTCATGTCTCGAAGACTTCTTTTCTTTTTTCTCTTCTTGTGGACAAAGTTGGCTCAGCTTACTTGATTTGTACGTCTACATGAACGCAAACAAGCATCCAACACCTTGCTTTGACTTGTCCTTATCGACTATTTAATATTTTTCCACCATCATTTTTATTAATTTCACGTTTACCTTATTATGTGTTGTGCATAACATATATATATATATATATATATATATATATATATATGTGTGTGTATATATATATATATATATAGTCGAGTATTTAACAAATATGTTATACGCCTATTGGTATACATTTGTACATTAATAAATTAGAAATCTGACTCGGTCCAATGAACCCAATTGGAGTCATATTTGCGTAAATGGTCCGCACAGGGACCCGTCCAATTAAGTTAACTTAATTTGACCGTCTGATGCACACACGGTTTTCCTTGATGAAAAAAATCTTGTCCTAATTATTCTCCCCCACAACACAAAGGAACTAACGAATTGTAGTTCCATGGATCATGTAACGTTTGAGATAATTCTTGAAAAGGAAGAAAAAGAAATTTTATCTAAATTGTTCCCAACAACTATTTTTTGGCACCCGTCTCGGCCATTTAATATTCAAAATTATTAACATTTAATCAATTCAAAATTAAAGATCAAAATAATATTTTCTAATTAAATTGACTATTTTAAAATGTATGGGGTGCGTGAATTAGAATAAATTATTTTCTCCCTAGGGACATTACCATGAGTTCGTGACCTTCATCTGGTATGGCCCTGGACTTTGGTTTGGGACGCCAACCATGACTACTAATTGCTCAACGTGGATTCCATGTTCAATGTTGGAATCAAATATTTCACTTGGTCTCGTCTTTTTTCACGTTAATTTATAATATCTTCTTCTTTCCTTTTGGTATTAGAACTTTTATATTTTTGTTTTAATTATTCTGAAACACACTCTTAATTGTGACATACAAAACTAAGTAAAAAATTCTACCAAAATCTAATTAAATAATGTGAAATTACTTATTACTTCATTCTAACTTTTATAAATATCAGAATTTTTAATTATTTGAAAGAATTGATGATGAGACTAGTCCAATAAAATAATATAGTGATTTTCCAACAATATTATCTAAAATTAAAACTACAAACTTCTTTCCCTCTAAACTCAACTTAAATCAGTTCACCATCCAACTTCATATACAAAACATATGTTTTATTATTGATTGGGAGTGAGGCGGCTCGACATTAATAAGGGGAAAATAAGTGCGTGGGACCTTCCTCGGCGGCTTCCAATATTGTGAAGAAGTACAAAGTGATTAGCTTGCATGGACTTCTCTATCTAAGAAAAGCTTGGTCATAATTTAATCAAGATAAGTTGCAAATTATCGACCATTGTTGTGTCTAAGTTCCCACATTATTAATCAACATGAATGATGGCCAAATAATTTTCCCATGCATTACCTTTTCAGTTTGATCTTAAATTGTTAATAATCCTATATATTTGATGCTCGACTAAGAATAAGGGGTCAATTGTGCACCATCACTATGCCTCAACTCCTCCCTATTATAAATTTTTGGTGTTGAATTTTCTATTAGAACTTGATCCCCCAAACATTTTTGCGTGTCCGTAACGTAACGTTCACGCCAATTCCATCTAGAAGGAAATTTCCTTTTCCACTACCTTGTCATGCCCCAAATTGATCAAAGTTGTATACTTTGTAGATATGTTACACATCATGGCGGCATCCCTTCCTTGCTTTCTTTCTTTTCCCCGAATTAATTTGCATTCTATGTACATGAAGACATGGTTGACTATGACTTCATGGCAATCCACTTAAAACGGTTGCATGCCTCATTCACATGCAATAAGATGATGGAGAGGGTGGAACAATTCAGTGCACGGCTTGATTTGATTTCATTGTATTGGGTTTGTTGTGGGCAAAAGGATCCAACTAATCCTCCAATCATGGCGGAATGGCACACTAATTTCCATTCATGCAATCCATTATTCTGTGCATGTAACATATAGTTCACATCCTTATTATTAATAATACTAATGGATACTATTTTATATTAACTAATAAACCAATTATGACATGAGCAAAACTTAATCACAAAGCAAACTAAGCTAATCAATTGATAAAGAAGGAATAGAGGGCACACACCTCTGCCTGTCGCCGAGGACGTCGACGGTCATGTGGCCGGAAGTCCGCTCTAGGAGCACGAAGCCGTGCGCGGCCGCGGCGTAGACGAGCGCCTGCTCGTCCGGAGACTCGCCCTGGTAGTCGATGAGCTTGACGCCCGGTTGCTCCGGCGAGTCGGACACGATCGGCACAATGGTGTTGCAAGTGGCCAGCGCCAGAAAGAACTCACGAGCCCTCTTGGCCTTCTCGGCGCCCATGCCGCCTCTTACGGCGCTCATGAGCTCCGGATCAGTCATCACCCTCGTCTTTGGTTTCCATGTCCTGCCGTCCACTGTTCATATGTTGTGTGTTAACGAAGGCAATTAATTAGCAAACTAACGTCAAGGCGTCATATGCTAAGTATATATATGTTACCTGTGACTGTGTAGCCCTCATGGTCGCCATTGATGTCGATGTCTCTGCCGCTGTAATCAACACCGTAGACGGTGGCGCACCGGAACTCCATCTTGTTCTCGGTAAGCGTCCCGGTCTTGTCGGAGAACACGTACTTGATCTGCCCCAAGTCCTCGTTTATGTTGAGCGCCCTGCACTGGAACCTGCTGTTGGTGCTCTCGTCAAACATCTCCCTGTCCTGGATCATGAAGAACGCCTGCCCAACCCGAACCAGCTCCATGGATATGTACAGGGCGATGGGCACCATCACCTGGAACAGGATCACAGACTTGAGGAAGCTGAACACCGTCTCTCCGACCACCCCGTAGTAGTTGTACGTGTCCGTGTCGTTCGGGTCCGTGTAGTCCTCCTTCCGGTAGTACGGCAGGTCGTTCAGCTCGTGGTGGTGGTTGCCGAGCCATGCGCCGGCGAAGATCGTGACGATGGAGCAGAGGATGAAGAGGACGACTGACAGGAGAATGACCTCCCGGTTCATGCGGTCCTCGAGGCGGCTCCGCTTCGAGGGCGCGCCGGAGCTGTTCATCATCACCTTCGTCTCCATGCCGGTGTAGACCGCGACGCCGATGACCCAGGTCGTGTTCTTCACCTCGCAGCCTCGCAGAATCACGTTTGAGGTCCCCAGGGAGACCTTCTTGCGATCCCCGGCGTCGACGTTGGCGAGGAACCCGTATATGTTGCGGTTGGGCTGCTCGCACCGGATGACCAGCCTGGAGAAGGATGACTGGTCATGGCCGGACGAGAGCATCTCCTGCTTCGCGTACCGGGTCTTGAGGTTGGACTCGCCGTCGAGGTTGATGGTCTGGACGTACGCGACGCCTGTGGGGTCGCTGGTGGAGAGCAGGACCATGTCGCAGGGGAGCGTCTCGTTGGTGGACAGCCTAATAACGTCGCCGACGAGGACGTCCTTCCACAGCTTCGGCTGGAACTCTCCGTCCATCAGAACGGTGGCGGTGCGGTTGTTCTCGGTGCTATCGGCGCGGTGCCGCCGCCAGTCCTCGTACCCGTCCTTGATGGCTGTGACGCCGAGGACGAACGCGAGAGGCAGCACGGAGGCGACCGGGCTGAACACGCCGAGCTGGGGGATTTGGTTGAGGACGACGAGGACGAGGAAGTAGATGTAGGCGATCCGGTGGAACTGCTCGAAGAGGTTGCGGGGCAGGAAGGTGAGGACGGTGTACTTGCTGGTGCTTATGCTGTTGCCGGCGAGCCGCTCCGGCTCGTTGGTCCGGCGGGGGTCGCCGACGTAGACGAACCGAGCCTCGTCGTCTCTGATCTCCCGCTGCGAGCCGAGCTTCTCGGAGCCGCCGCGCTTGACCGGCGCGGAGGCCACGCGCGACCTCGACCCAGACCGCTCCATGACGGCGTTGTCGCCCGAGAGCGTCGACCTGGAGCTGCTCCTCAGCTCGGGCGCGAAGGAGAGGTTGTCGGATGGAATCCGGTCGGAGCGCCGCGACCACGAGGACAAGTTCATGTACGTTTCGGACGGTCCGGCCTCGGCGGCGTCCGGCGGAGGCCGATTGGTGCTCATGACAACAAGGAATTCTGTGGACAAATTAAGGCGTCCGGAATCCGAGTTTTGGAGTTGTGGTGGATGAAGATGAGAAGAGTGCACAAGCTATTGGCAAAAGAAAGAGAGCTTCGAATGAGAGAGAGAGAGAGAGAGAGAGAGAGAGAGAGCTTTGAAGCCTGAAGGAGAGAGAAAGTGAGGGGTCCTAGAATAGAGCTTGGTCTTGTTCGAAGGAAGCCAATGAAATGAATAAAATCTAACAAAAATAATGGTTGGGGATGGACAAAAAGTGTTATAGGAGAGAGAAAGAGGGTGGAGAGAGAGAGAAGGACACATCACAGGGTGGAGGAAGATTCTTAGCTCCTGAGCTTCTGGATGCTGTGGGGTGACTGGACTATTTGAAGTATGACCACTTCGGCGTCTTCTATGCACGCCGGCTAAATGTTTATAAGATATATATATATATATATATATAATGGAGACAAAATATTTTTAATAGTTGAAATACTCATTTATTTATTTTAAATATATAATTTGAATTACAAGAATTTAAAACTTTATTATATTGTATATTAGTTGGGCATTTTAAATTATTTTAATTTGGATTATAATTTTAAAATAGACGGTTAAACATATAAATTTTACTGAAAACTGTTTTATCTTTATTAATTATACATCACATTTATAATATAAAATAACGATCTTTGTTATAAAAAAATAAAAATACTATTTATAACAATAGAAAGTGTTAGCACTTTTGATACACTCTTTTCCATATGTATATTGTATTTATAACGAGTGAATACTATTAAATTTATTTACATGAATATTTAAATTTGAGATTTGATTAAATTTGATTATTAGGTCTAAAATGTTGTTAAATTATGACGTCGTTTATTTGTTCAAAGGCCGACGGTCAGTTGCATTTGGCCCTGGTTTTCTAGAAGGTCAAATATTTGATTGGTTTCTTCCTTGAGAAAAAAGGAATTGTCAGCATTGATCTCTTCCAAGTCTAGTTCGAGCCTTCGAGGTGGAAAAGGAAATTGTAAAGCCCCTCCCTTTCGTACTTGGCATGATTCTAGATATTATCATTATGTCATATGTAATGATAAACTTTTTATCTATACTTACTTTTAGTTAATTTAATTTAAAATTCGACAAAAAGCTTAAAACTTCTAATATTGATGGTCTAGAATTTGATTCTACCAATTGTCTTTCCAAAGTCAATTTACAAGTTAACTAAAATAATTTGTTAGGAAAAAAAGAATAAGAAACAGTTCACTATGATTACTTTCATTAAACCCCTATTTAAATGGATACAAGTACATAACAAATTTTACTATTTAAATTAGTTACTTGTTTTCTTTTTTGTTTAAATAAATAACATCATATTGTTTTAGTACAAATCGGTGAGATGAGAAAATACATGAAAAATACTCAACAGACTCTAGAAGAAATTTTCAGATAACTCTATAAAAACTTAGAAGTTTAACGCTTTAAAGGAGAAAAAAAATCTTTAAGGAATGATTTTGAATGTAAATTTATTAATAAAAAAATCTTCCCGCAATTTCGAATTGTGGAAATAAGAATTTTACTTTGCCATTCTTTTTTTTTCATTTTTCTTTAAACTTTCTCCTGATATGAAATCCATGCAATAAAGTTCAAAATTGAATCTGATTTTAATGGAGGAAGAGATGGATATATCATGATGGACACTTTTTTATACCAACCTGAATGATTGCCCTTGTCTTATATATATAGAAATTATTGACGTCGCATTCGATATAATTATAAACACATAAAATATATAAAATTTATATTTTAAATTAATTAAATATTATATAAAGTTTTATACATTTTTATATATTTGTGATTGCACTGTGTATCACGCTAATACGTCTATAGTAATTAATGAAAATAATGAGAGAATGACTTTATGCTGAAAGTAACAACAGTTAACTATTAACTGGAAAAATAATTTAAAACCTTACAAATTTTAATTTGACGACGTACAAATTTAAGTTTTCTTAACATAAAATAACTTTTAAATAGTAAATATCAGCCGAGGAACACAAAAATAATGTTATTATAAAATAAAATATATTATTCGCCTCAACTTAAAAGAATATTAACGAATTATCACAAATATAAAATTAAGGAGGGGCTCTGAAGAACCTTCACAAAAATTTTGATAAACTTTTGTTTTTAAATATCGTTTGGAAATTATATTGTTACCTAATTATTATTAATCCCTAATTAGTTTAAAAATTAATATTAGATATTTCATATTTTCTACTAGTAATATTTTTGGAACCCAATCGGCTATTTTTTATAGTGATTAATTCGCTATCAATTATATTTTTAGCAATAGAAATTGATAGGACAATGGACTCGCGTCATCCACTAGTTTAGCCCCACGACTCATCCGATCGATCTTGTTTAGAGTTGGATGCATTCCAATGTTATTCAAATTGGATCAATCAACGATCGTTCAATTTGGTTGTATTTGAAAATATCACTATGAAAAGAATTTAATGGATCTGATTAAACATAAATAATTTATTTAAAATTCATATTTGTATTTTTTTAATCACATATCTTAAGTCTAATTATTTATAAAATAGAAAAGATGGCATATCCTACTTTCTCATCATTTTTTAATGATAAATTGCTAACAAATTAATATTTTAGTAAGCAAAAAAATACTTTTAGGATAAACTAAAAAATGCTTTTAATGTGAAACGCACATATACATTTTGAAGGCTAACTATAGTTTACACCGCTATATTCACAACAAATATTTAATTAACACATCAGGAGACTAAATATTTTTATCGTCATTGAAAAATATTAATTTTACTCTTTTATTTTTTTCACAGCATAAAAAGATAGCAACTTCAACATACTTTTTCCCTAACAAATAAGTAAACAAATGATATTTCTTTCATCTTTTTCCTCTTTTTTTAACACACTATTATTAATGTAGTATGCAGTTTTTTTTTCAGTTACTATTTATCTTATTTATTTCATTATCACTTATTTAGTTATCTATCCTTATATGATTCTAAATGAGTTTCGACATCATAGGGAATCTTTAAGGATTATAGTGTTGATGCATCGATAAAAAATCAGAACAACAAAATTAAAAGAGCAAAAATATTGTCATAAAAAAATTTATTATTTAAAAAAAAGAGAATATAGCATAAATTTTTTTAACTCTTATCAATAACGATTCAATTTTTTTACTACTGTCGCTGATTCTCTTATTTACTTATTTTTTTAAAAAAAATTAAATATAAAATAAATAATTCAAGGCATAACAACACAATCAGTAACATATAAACCATGCAAAATACTCTAACAAAAACTACACAAGAGAAAAAAAAACAAAATAATTTCAAAATAGTCCAAAATGTCCAAATAACAAACAAGTTGCGACAAAACTAATACAAATGCAAACATTGCTATATTTAATGTGGTAAAAAAATGAAATAAGTTAATTGCTTACTACTCGTTTTTAAAAATGTTATAAAAGTATTATTTTTATAGTATAAACTATAATAAATGGTAAAATACTGATAATAAGATGTGAGACGTGACAATAACAATAATATATAAGCGTGAATTAGTGTTTTTTTAAATATATATTATAATATTGAAAATATAAAAAAATATTTTTTAAACTGTCGGTACGAAATTCAAATATAGTAGTATTGTTGAGAGACTTTGAATTATTCTTCTCTTTATGATTTACATGGTGAACTATTACTCTTTAGTTTAACAAATAATCTTAAAATTATAAATTTAATAATAGTCAAGTTAAGACAAAAAAATGAAGCCACCAAGCCATCTCTAGCTTTGTGACAACATGTTGGTTGGTTGCGTGTTCATAATCATCAATTCGTTTCCAATGCTCATCATTGGACTTGTGTATGACTAAGAAGAGAAAATGTGGCGTGATTGTATTATTATCATATAAATAATTTGTTTTGATTTGTCAAAATTTATAAACCACTAACTAAAATCGCTAGAATAAATATCATATAATCTTTTATATTGTTAAAAATATCATTTACGTATGTGCTTCGAGCAGTTTTATTAAGGGAGGAAAAAAAATTAAAACTTCTGAGATTTGTCATCTTTACCACATAGATCTTAGTTAGGGATGAAACTTGAGCCGGACTGGCTCGCGTCGATCACTGGGATTGTGTTCGATCGAGCAGGATCGGGCTGTCTCTTTGAAGGATTTGATTCGGTCCGAAACATGCTTGATGAGCACAATTCCGATCTAGCCCCGCACAATTGGATTCATTGAAATTTAAAATATATAAAAAAATAAAGTTTTATTAATAGATGTAAAATTTTTTATAGTCAAGATGTTCGCCTACCCTTTTTAATGAGATTGGAAATAAGTTAGAACACGAGCGGTTCATGGCTTGATCTATTTTGAACTTTGTTGGCTCTCTTTTTAAATAAATAAGTCAGACTCGAAATTAAGATTTGACATATTTATTTAAACAAGTTTAGCTCGTCTATATTAGGTTTATCTTGTTAATTTATAAGGTCAACTTATATAATTAATATATATTATAAAGTTTAAAAGTGTTTAGCGTATGAGGCAACGTTATTAGTAATTTTGATTCAAAAAAATTAAATATTATGTCGAAAGAGGTACAATAAGTCACTTGTATTCGAAATTGTTATTAATTTTAATGTGTTAGATATGTAAATATTAAAGTGCACAATATTTTTTTATATTATAAATATAATTTAATATATATTTGTTAATTAATAAATATGATTTAATAAGTTATTAAGTTAGGTCAAATTTCTTGAATTTATAAATAATATTATAGGCCAAAGGCCTAACTGGTTTATTAATTTTTTAAATAGATTTGATCTATTTAACTGTTGGCCTAATTCAGTTCGACTCGTGTCCGCCCCTACTTTTTAATCGATGTTCGATTAATTCTCCAATATAATTTTTAAAATTCATGATATATTTAACTTTTATAAAAAACTCTTTTAAGACATAATATAATAATATCATATACATTTCATTTAATTACTAATTTATTAATTTAAGATATGATTATATTGAATATTTTATTATATGATATATGTTATAAGGTATAAATTTTATTATAGTAAAAATTAGGATGTTGTTTATATTATTTTTTTACAAATTTTAAATAATTTAAAAAAGTGTGGTCCGTCCGACTCGACCGGGACATGATTAGCATGGACGAATTCATATCAGATCATCTGAATCTCAGATGATACTTTTGGCACGACATATTATGCCATTTTAGACACGAACGATCAAGTTGACTAGCACGAAGATACATAAATTTCTACTTTTATGATTGAAATAATTTTTTAAAGCATAGACTTCATCTCGAATATTCATTGATTAACAATCATTATCTTACGAGACTTAATTTTACCTTTATATTCTTTTATCTCGAGACAGATTTATAAAAGATAATCTGTATTTAACCCGAAAAAAAAGAAAGTATTTTTAAAGGTGATTTATTTATTTATTTTTGTATTTGACCCAATGTAAACAGAAGCTAAAAAGTAGAGTAATTATTTAATTTTATATGTGATATATGAGGAAGACTAGAAGAAGAACAACTAAATTTGAATTCTTTGATTTTTGTCAAATCAAAATTAATTTTCCACTTACCAAAAACATACCATTATTTTGATGCCTGCAAACATACCGTTGCATATTTAAGCCTTACCTATTCATTTTTTGAGGTAACAAATTTTATTAACTTTACTCTAATTTTATCCTACTGTAATACTGGATTAAAGGGAAAACTGATGTGAAGAATGAAAAGTTCACAACTCAAAATGTGTGTTTATGGTTAAAATGTAATGATAAGTATTAATCTGATACATGTCACAATATTGATATCAATATTCATTATTAAATTTTGATTAAAAAAATCATTATTTTTTATATGAAGTTTTTAAAGATCTAAAACTTTCTTGTTTTTTTTAGAAAAAAAAGGAAGGAGATAAATCAATAGTTTTTTTTTTTCGATTGGTAGATAAATCAATAGTTGAATCAGTGTCGTGTGGGAATTGTTGCGCGCGCCACGTCCATTTTGTGTTGACCGACTGGGTCAAATTGCGAGCCACTTTTTGGTCAATTGACACGTGAGACCTCGACGTGTAGAAAAAGCCAACACCAAAAGTTCTTCAGATTTCAGAAGATGAAAGAAGTTATGTCTAGTATTTTTTTGTATTTCATACATTATTAAGTTGATTTCTTGGTAACTCTAGCTCTTTCTATTCTTTTTCTTACCTTTTCTAAATATAGTATTTTTGTGTTTTTTTCCAATGAATTATTAAGTGTCCATTTAATTCATTGTAACTATTCACAATTCTCGTTTTACTCGGTTGTCTGTTTTTTTCTTATTTCTTTCTTTTATTTATTGAATTGCAAATTTATCTAATGTTATCATTTTAAAGAAAATACCACTTCATCATGAAAAATTGAAAGGAACACTAAAAATATGTCTTCTGTCTCTAATATATTTTTCTTTTTCTTATTTTCTTCTACAACGATAATAAAATATAAAAGAAAAATTACATAATAATAACAAAAGCTATGTGAAAGCTTATGGCGAAGTAAAATAAATGAGCGTGCATACACAAATTGTGTATGCACCGCATACACTTTGAATTTTTGGATTAGTATTATTTTTAATTTGATGATCTAAAATATAAATAATCTATATTATTGAATTAAAATAATTTGATCTCAAAATAAAAAAAAATTCGGATAGTTGAAAGTAGATTCAAGTAGTTTTTTTTAGATTTAGGACAAGTGCCAAAAATAATTCGAGGAGTCATCGTAAGGAAGCATCTTAAGCTGGAAGGGATAGACTAGTAATACTAAAAGAAAGAATGTTTTAAATAGTTGGATCAATATATTAACAAATTTAATTTACATTTAAAAATAAAAGAATTAAGGAAACACTTTTGTAGAGATATATTTTTTACATTATTATTAAATTATCTGAATTCATCACATTGCTTATTTACTTATTTTAATTTATAAACAATTTACATTATCTTGACAATCCAGATTGTATATGAAGTTATAATTTGGATTGTCCAGATAACAATTCGATTAGCATATGGGTGACAATATATTGTATATTTTTTATATTTATCCTTTAAAATTTATCCAAATAAAATAATAATGATTATTATTATTTATTAATTTTTAATATAAAAAGTATGATTCATTAATTATAATAGATTATTTTATAAATAAGGAAAATTCGTTATTAATTATTGTGATATAGTAAGAATTAAGAATAATTATTAATTTATTATTATCATTTGTAAAAAACAATATACTACTTATTTATAAATTCATTTATTTGATGTACAAAATTTATAAGTTTAAAATATAAGTTGGTGATTCAAGTTAACGAAATTCAAATATAAAAGTTTATATAAATTTGCAGACTTAAGCATATTGATTCAAGGATATTTAGTAAAAAATATATATCATTTATTAATTTTAATAAATAAGATAATAAAGATTGCACATACTAAACAAAAACAACATGCATCATGCATAATTTAATAAGTGATTATTTTTACAAGCTAATCTATAATGACAGCAGTATAGCGAATACAGTCTGATAACTATCAGCTCTATATTTTTAAAATTACGAAAACAATGTTTGGTAAGAAAGTGAATGACTTGGAAACTCTTTACTCGTCATACTGGTAAGACTTGTATCACATCCGTGGTAAGACCAACTACTACATATATCTATTTTCAACCAAAATTTCCACCTGAGGTGTTAATTGGGTAGCATGACTTCCCCATCAATTTTATATATAGGTGAATATTTTCTTGCTTAAAAATATTCTTCTCTTTTAGAGATATTATCTCTCAACATTACCCAATAATTTATATTATTTAATAAAAAATATCATCACTTATTAAATTATTAGTAATATGATTACTCTCTTTACTGTAAATAAATAATTCAAATGACAATTCAAATTATCATATTTTCTTATAAAAAGTATTATTAGATAATATGCACCATTTTATTAAAATACCTATCATAAATATTATCATGTTGAAAATTTTATATTATTAAATTAACAAACTCGGATTATAACTCGCAAATAAATGAATCACGTAATTAATTAATACCCCTTTAAAATAAAATAATAATATTATAATTACTATAATTTACATTAATGGTAATTGTTATAATTAATAAAAATATTATTTTAAATATAATTAGTGATATATTATTATTCATAAGACGATAATATTAATAAAATGTAATATTATTTAAATATTTTTATTATTAATATTAATTTATTTTTTTATAGTATATTATTATATAGTATGCTTTATTAGGTTATGTTATATTTATGGAAGAATTGGAAGGACAAATATGAAAAACGTCTATAAATAAGACCGCCTGTTAGATGATAATTTAGAAAGATATTTTTCTAAATAATCTGCATTTTTAGACAATACAAATGATTTACATGTTAAAATAAGTAACCAAAATAATATAATGAAAATTATTTGTAGAGAAATGACTCCTTAAAAGCATCCACTAAACAAGTTAAATTTCAAGAATCTCAGGTTAAACTTGAAATTTTGAAGCAAGATTACATGTCTTCTACTTTTTCTGTTCGTAAATGAATTTTCTCTTCTCAATTCCATCCCTCCCCAAACCCTAAATTAATACATACACAGAAAAATCCTATAGTGAAGTCGTCAAAAAATTTAAAATAGCTCTTTACGATTTTATTCCAAGCTTCATATAAATGTATTGAAAGAAAATGAATTGAACTTGAAGAATCCTCAAATTCGAATACTGAAAATATCATTATTGAAAGAGAAATTAATTCAATGCTCTAGAATGGTGAGTGTGTAAAATCTGGACCTTCTCACCAGCACCTTTTTCACTCCAATATTGAAATACTTACCAAATAACGGAAACATGCCGCGCTAAAATTAAAGGTCCAAAATTCTCCAGAAAAGAAGGGAACATTGATAAACCTTGGATGTACATCTAAATATGACATGTTTCTGCTGCCAACAATACTTGTGTGCTCCCAAACGATTAAAATTCCGGCAAGTGCACTTCTACATGATGATGAACAGTACGTACAACGTTAATGACTGCACAAACGATAGTTGAATTTAACAGGAGACAGACAGGGCAACCGGGTATCTACTCCCAACTGCAACCTTGTGCTCATCAGTCATCTCCAGCACTTTAATGAATACAATTAATTACAAAAGCATTTAAGAGATTGGTGGAAAAAAAGCTACAAGGTGCTTCCAGGAATAACCAGTGATGTTATAGGCCCAATTTACTGACAATCTCCAGAGGCTTGGTTCATACCAAAACAGTATTAAAGGGCATGACATAATGTGCATCTTGAAAGAAGGCTTTACCACTGACTTCTTCACACTTGAGGAAGCCTAGAATTACTACTTTAGGAGAAAAAAGATTGGCAGCTAACGTCTGATATTGTACAGCGCCATTGATCTAATCACTACTTTTGAATTCCCATGCTCCTTTGCTCGGTACGCAAAGCTCCTGCATGACCTACAAAAGAAGCAAAGATCGAATCTTTGTTGTTAAGCACTAAAAACAGGAAGCATACATCAGTTGCAAACACCACCTAAAATCAACTAAATAAACTGGTTCCAACGGATGCATAGCTAGTGTAGTATAGTAAAACAGCCATATTCCTTTAGATTTTGAAGGCCCCATTTTTATCCGTACAACCGATATAACGTGATAATATGTGAAAGATACAGAAAAATTTGTAACCAATATGGCTCTTTCACCCTCGAAAGAAGCATAGAGTTCCTTCATGGAATGTGCACACTTAGATTGGGATGCCAGTTTGATACATGAGATCAACTATTTAATTTAATCATTACCCAACTGCGATCATATGCACAAATAGAAACGAAGAAAGAAAAAAAGGGAGGTTGATGTGGTCTAATTTAATCATCCCCTTTAGATTTGCTAGAACGATTAGCATCACTTTTAACAATGTAAATAAATGTAAATGTTAGTGATATGTCTATAATGTGATGCAATATTCTACATTACCATATGCCAAATGATAGCATGACAGTATCCACATTTGATCTAGTCACAACTTGACCTTAAATGGAACTGTAATCTGAATAACATGTTTACCAACATAAGATATAATGGCAGATAAGATTAGTAATAATTTCCAGATTGGATCAGATTACAGCGAACCGATATGCAAAATATTCAAGTTTTGTACTTTACTGACCTGGTTGAACTCAGGATCTGAAATATCTCTATTAAGGCGATTCTTAGCAGCCATACAAACTTCTTGCTTATTCACCTTTTCTTTAGGCTTTTTACAGCAAAAGAGGTCAATAACAACAGTTCTGCCAAAAAAGAAATTTAAAAGCTGTCACAATAGAAATTTGTGAAATAAACAAAGGGGCACATGTATATACATTCAGAAGCAGAGAACAAAAAAAAAATTGGAGGATCAAGAAAATAAATTCATCTAACCTTAGGGGATCAACAGCTGGATTGTCTAAAGATTTCAATGCATATACTCCATGAACATTAACAGCAACTTGATTTAAAACATATTGGAGCTCGATTTCAGCCGAAGCACCTTCTGTTGCAGCGCTGACAAGTATCTTATTTTTAGGATCATCTCTTCGTTGAGAAGATTTGCTAATAGCAAAATTCCTCAATCCCCGTATAGTTGAACTCAGGCTGCAGTAAATGAGAATTTAAAATATTTCCCAGAAATATACTATCAACAAATCGCAGGTTGTTGGCGACAAGTGACACAAATTGATATATGCAACATCTGGATATGTATTCCGATTTCTCTTTCTGGGAATTCATTATACATAGTGAAACTAAAAATGCCAAAAGTTGGAAAAGACAACCAACTATAAAGAAAAGGTCAGTAGACACCATCAGAAGCACAAGGATCTTAGAATTGAAGAAATAAAGGTGAACTAACACTTCTCAACTAAGGTTAGAGCAGCTTTAGTACTCCTTCAGTGATATAAAAAAAGATAAATAACAATGCATGCCCTTAATTATAATCAAGCAAGCATTGAGAATTATTAAATAACTATCATTACATGGACAAGAACTTTAGTAACTAAATGAATATAAATATATAATGTAATATGTAGTTTATAAATGCATAGCAGAATATTACCCCTAGCAGCAAAATTATCAAGGTAAAATGTACATGGTGAGCAGTCAAACAAATGATTAGGGAGGCTGAAAATAAAATGAGAAAGGACATAAGCATTACCTACGTACTCTTTGCTCCTGAAACAATTTAATGAGAACCTTGGAAAGATGTTCTCGCGTCTCTTTTGACATAGATTTATCTGGAGCTTTTCTCTTGACACTATCTTGATGGGGAATATTTGTTGGAGCTTTATGTTTGCTAGATAGACGTTCCACAATCTTCTTTTCACGGTTTGACCACTCACCATCTTGTGTTGCCACTATAGTTGGATATCTATTTATAAATGAGAGGTCACTAGCTTCCTTGAACTTCCAGTCATGAAAATCACAACGTTCTTCAGCGAGTGGATCCATTATTATTCTCAGAATCTTAAGTTCAATTCCTTTCAGCTTGACCATGGGAATAAGTGGGTTCTTGTTGAACAAACAAAGGATGTAATCTCTTGCTAGAAGCATACGACCTTCATACTGCAGCAAAGAGCTCTTCGCAACCCACAATCCTTGCACCAAATTTGCATGGAGCTGAAGAACCTCCAGAAGTTCTTTGTCAGAAACCCCAGGAACAAGATGCATAAGAGCATCAAAACGGTTAACCTGAGAGCCCTGATTGGATGCTAGTGAAGTTAACAATGAAAACCCATAAAACAAATACATCTTTATTTTTGCAAAAAAGAAGTATAAAATTAGGTCATCATACTCAAATTCAATCAGGAGAATATTAGTACTAAAAGAATTCTAAATTATACGACTGCTATGACTAGTGTCAATTATGTTTGGCATCATACATTAGAATGCTGTGAATCGTTGCATAGCATGTTTGCCAACTTTGTTATACTAAACCAGAGGCATATCTATATTTTATGCACATTCATCATTAACAACAATTAGAGAAAATGTACATCAGAAATTGGTACAGGAGTCATTATTTAACGCACCTTTATCAATGCTTGATGAATTCTCTATTCTGGATATAATGCTACTTAAAAACTAAAACTTGATTTTTTTTAATGTCGATGACTTAGTCAACAAACTGCAACATCTTGGATGCACCAATTTTCCAAAACATAATTTGGTTTGAGTGGTCAATTAACACAAACCAATATATTTGCACAGACACACTGGAAAGGGAAGGTGGCATGAATTGACAACTCAAATAACAAATCACACACGTGTTACTTGATTATGAATCTGCATATGTAGAAATATCAATATTGCTAAATATAAGGAAATACCTCACGGAGCCATTTTTTAAGTCGCTCTTCCACTGGTAACCTGCATAGCTCCCTGAGGATAAACGAAAAATAATTGCAAATCACACATGAATCATATTTATGAGTAATAAAAGCATTAGATCTTTCTTTCATTTGATAAGCTAAGATTGGTAGTCTACTTGATGATGCACACACACATGAATCATATTTATGAGTGACTGTTGAATAGCATGGTACAAATGCATAATCAATAAAAGCAGAAGTTACTAGACCAACTAGGAGATCTAATGACCATAGTTGCAAATATGCAGGAAAAAACTATGCAAAGACCTGCTGGAAATATATTTGAACCAAAATTGTGTAACTTTAACAAAATATGAACTGTAGTATTATTTTTAAAACTAAGTGTACTTGCATCTCTTTTTTTCCAAAATCCAAATCCCACATATATCTAATTTATTGCATAAAATATAAACTTAAATATGTATTCCTAAAAAGTTAAAAAAATAAATTTTAATAGAACATAACATCAATTAGTGACCAAAAGATATATAATATACTCGAATCTCACTGTCCCCTAATACAGCAGGTATTGGCCAATAGTATAAGTTCGCCAATTCCTACCATTATACCAAGGATACAAGTAAAAGGAGATGGTGAAAACCAAGAATCATTATCCAAGGTTGATTATATATATTCATGAAACATACCTTCTTAGCTCGCTTTTGGTTCTCTTATTGTTGATTGATGTTCCAGGGCATAATGAATTCAGATAGTGAGACCTAAAAGATACAGATGAAACATGAGAGTTGCCTACCAATCAAAATGCAGAGAAAGCACATTGTATACATCAACACATGCAATGTGATCATTAAAGAGGACATTTCTGAACAAATTAACTCACGTTTTCATTGTAAATTGTATAGGATCATTGTCTTCTGCAACCATTTTATTGTGATATCTTTCTGCAAGGTGACTATCAATTCCATGGTACTCCAATGAAATCCATGGCTAAAGAAGTCAAGAAAATGAAATCAACATTTTCATAAAAGTTTATTGTATCCAAGATCATCAATATCAGAAATTCGATAAAGTAAGACGTAAAAATGCACAAAATCACGATGAAGTTCTCTGAGCAAGAGTAAATTTGGAGATAAGTTTGAAAACAAAAACGAAGAAATTAAGAACTAGAAAATAATGTTATGATACTGTTTCGAGAATAACGACATTCTAATTGTCCTATCCGAGTATCTATGTTTTTGGACAATAAAGAGAGATGATCATTCACTTATATTAAAGTATTGAAGAATGTAAAGGTGTGATTACGAAAACAAAATGTGTAGGGATAGAGAAACTATATCGTTGTAAGTGTCCAAAGTAAAAACCAGAATCAAGGTTGAAACTTGATGCAAACTTCCCGTGTCAATGGCAATTGCTAAATGCAAGTTGTTTATAAGGTACAACATCCTTTTTCTAAGTACAATCTCTTCTCGCTAGTGAGTTAATATACAAAATGATATCAGTAAAATTGCTTAAATTAAATGAACCAAGATTATGCCAAATCAATTGCACTTAGGCATACAGCTTATCTTAGATAGCAAAAGAAAATAAAAATAGAAAAAGAAACAAAAAAACAAATGATCATCTAACCATGTAGCGAACATTTTTTTTCTTTTCTTTTAAGGAAGAAAAGGATGATTAGCCAATTGTTATATATTTCAGTGGTACATGAGAATATTAAAGTATCATCAAGACAGGCATGCAGATTGAGAAGATCAAATTGCATCTCACAGGTAATTATAAAAGAAAATGACAGCCTTGTAATTTTACTACTTAATTAAACACAGGTTCTGCAAATTTGATACTATATCATGCAAAACCAAATCATGTCATTGTTCCTTTATATTCAGAGAAAGAAATCTAAAGTATCTCATCATGTAGCTCTGGCATGTTCCATTTATCTTGCTTGATGAGAATTTTACTTGTCTTCAGATTTATGGCAAAGCTTTTCCCGACCATAAAGTCTTTGTCTCAAATTTTATTATATGTTAGTTTTATATTAAAAAAAAGGAATTTTCTGTTGGTGTGGTGGGCTAGGAAAAGCTCATGTGGCAAAGTCACATTAACATAAATTAATAACAAAAGACAAGATATCATATCAATTGTCTTTTCTTTCTTCTCCACCTTATTCTAATGTTGATGTAATAATGCCACATGGATACTTGATTGTCCATGAGGTTAGTGCTGCAACACTAAGAAACATCTTTTTAATACAAAAACTAACATTTGAGTATGAAGTGTAAAAAAATGTTGGTGACTTATCTTTTATTAAGAACAAAGTTCATGACAGGTCTTAGACAAAAAAAAAAGTTGGCGAGAACTGATAAATTTTTCCCTTCTGTTTCTTCACTGAAGTTTGAAGTTGAATTTCAAGGTTGTTTGGTTATCATTCCAAAATAATGTATTGATAAGAAATTAATGCATGAACCAAAAGTATTCATGCATTCAGTTGTTATGTGTTACACATTAAGTTGATGTAAATTTGCTTTTGATTACTTAACTACTTATAAGTAGATTGCATGACAGCGCAACCTCAAATTTGCAGATTAAGTCTTGATTGCACAAAATACGTGCATAACTACCTTTTCATTTATTATCATAATGACAACCAAATAAAGGGTTCACATAAGCATTCAACTCATACTTTTCCTAACGTAATTTATTCATATTCTTTGCATGTGTACTAGATTAATGTGGATTCACCACGACTTCTTTACGCTCCCAATTCGATTTACTTAGGCTTCATAAATGTCCAATATTGTAACATCCCTGACCAAGACGTGATATTGTCCGCTCTGGGCCTTAGCCCACACGGTTTTACCAAAACGTGTCACACTTGTCAAGGTCATGTTCCCATATATATCTAGCATTCCTCCCGTGACTTGTTCATGTGAAGCTAACACAAGACATGCCTCATGCACCCTTCCCCTCTTAGGGAACTCAACATTCTCGTTGAGTGGTCGCGCCCCACCATGGAACAAGGTCCACGGAGCGGCTCTAATATCATATGTAACATCCTGACTCATCAAGATATTGTTCTCTTTGGGCCTTGGCCCGCATGATTTTAAAATGCATCTTGACAAGTCCAAGGCATGTCCACATATATACCCAACATCGCTCCCTTGTATTAGTCACACATGGACAAGCCATGAGAGAGATGTTGGGTATATATGTGGACATGCTTTGGACTTGTCAAGAAGCGTTTTAAAATCGTGTGGGCCAAAGCGAACAATATCTTGATGGGTCGGGATGTTACAAATATAAACACTCCCATTTTCATAATATTTTCATCTTCACGTTCTTCCATCTTATTTGTCCAGTACCTTCTGCATAATGAGGCATAAGCAAGCATCAAAGTCAGAAGAACAATCTATAACTATAAATTCCCAAGTAAAATACAAAGCTTCACCCTTCTTAATTCTGAGCATATGAACAATTATAACATATTACAATAAACAAATACCTAAGTTAAAGAATGAAAAAAGCCAGAAGTAGATACTGGATATTGGAAGAAAAAGAAAATGTTCTTTACACATTATTATCAGAATTCAGAAAGAAATCAGATGAATGTGCCGAACACGTATTTCTCTAACCTCAGAATCTTCAATATTGACATCAGGGCTACTTAGCTTTTCCTGTTAAGAGCGAAAAATCAGACAAGAAAAAGTCACAAGAGAGGAAAAATAAAAAACAAAGTGATGTTAGTGTACAAAATCTGCAAATCAAGATAATATTGTTTCTTTAAGGTTTCAAGATAGTATTCTTAACCAAGATTATAGAGAAGTCACCACAAAATTGTTAATAGGTTAAGCAAATAATAACATTTCTTTTAGAGTGCCAAATGCACAGGACAACCAGCATGCATGCAATACCATATCATACTAACCTTGGTTGAACACAACAGAAACTTCACTGTGAAATCCAAAAAGAATGATCAAAATGGTCTTAGTCTGTTTTAAGTCACTTCACAAAGTAATAACTACCACGGATGGGTTGTTACGATGTTAAGGAGAAAAAGCAAGATGAGATAATTAGCTCGATACAGTGATACATCCTAGAGACAGATCATTTGCCGGATAACAAGTCATGCATCAAGAACACTCCACCTAAATAGCTAACCTTTGTTGACTAAGAATTTGATTAATATCAGAAACACAAAGCAAATTTAGAGACGCCACAATTAACTGGCCAAACCTTTGTTGATTCATGTAATTCATTGTCATTGGAACTTGTGCTAGCTTCGACATTTTGTGCATTGTGTTTCTTTTTCTGTGACTCAGAGTTCACATGTCCCATCAATGTGCGAAGTTGCACCACTGCATAAATAGGATTTAAATGCAACTGCAAGATAAAGAAGAGAAAAGAACACAAGGATGCTTAAGTTTGGTAGAAAGCAAAATACCCATAATTATTCTTTTCTAACATAAAGTGCAAGGATAGAATTTCCCTAAATAAACTAGGATGGAGTTGTAAATCTAAGGTCTTAAAATCCCAGAAAACTATTACCAAAACATTTGGGAGAACTAAATCCAAAACAAGCTTTGTGCCATGGCACCAATATCAAACGAGTACCAACTTTTCCGAAACAAAAAAGGAAAGTCGGTTGTCATCATCTATAATGGTTGCCACTTGAAGTCATCCTCTTCAAGGATATGAAAGAAAACAGTTTCACAGAGCCATAATATGATAAAACAAAGACCAACAATACAATGCAATCAATAACATCACAACGACGCCAGGCATAGGGGACAGATCTTGGATCTCTCTGCTCAACCGCAGGTAACCAGAGATTTGAGGAGCTTCTTACACTCTTGGACCGGATCTTGAGGTATGATCTGGACACCTCCAGAGCGGACGGGTGGGTATGGCTCTCAGGCTAATATTCGACATGGGTTGTGTATCAGCATCTTCTACTAGGGAGCACAGAGCCGATGAGCATCAGGACAGATTGGAGGTGCATTTGCATAGATATTAATCATTCACGTAGACATGAGTTATGTATCAGCATCAAGAACGTTTATCACCTTTTCTTCTAGCACCCGTTCACTAGGGAGGTTTAGTGTTATGCGCAAGGCATAGATATTAATCATTCACGCAGAGATGTTTTGGGATTCATTGAGAGCACTAGGGACACAGGGCGGGTGGGGTTGGAAGCATACATTACTGCTTTCATCTGGTTGCAATGTAACCATATAATTTTGGGCGCGATGCTATGTAGGAAACAGTTCATACCTTGATGGAACCTATAATTGACGGGTATCGTACACCACACTGCATTTTTGTTATGGGAGTGGGAGGTCAGGTAGCACATGTATTTTGGTTTGTTGTGTTTTGCATTTTTTTCTGGATTTTCACACTTGTAAAGTTTCATAAATCATGTCTACATTAATGCGATATGGATGGCTATCCAAACTCGGTAGCCATCCTTTCTCCTCACAAAAAAAATATTACAACAATTTGAGCATAACTATTTAAATTGGCCGAGAAGTGTAAAACATTCTGTCAAACATATTTTTTATGTTTGCAAAAGGTTGGCTAGAGGAAGCTGGCCATCCAAATAAGTGTATATATAAATCAAGAGGGTATACATGTGTGATTAGAAAGCAAAATATACTGAGGTATGGGACAAAAAGTCACAAAAACTTCCAATCTAATAAAAAAGAGAATGTGATGTATAATATTCTCAACATAATACCTCTTTCCAATGAAGATGGTGTTATCATGCTGAAGCCATATAGCCCAAAAAAACAACCAAATGAATGCTTGGGGAGTGATATGTGTAAACCAGGACCCAGTGGTGCAGTAGTTATCCCAAAAATATCAAACACATATTTTATCATGATCGTAAAAAGAAGTATACATGTGGGGACAATTTCTGAACGAAAAAATTAAAACTTGTCATAAAACAAAATATATCACATAATACCTTTTATGAATAACACAGTTCAGTTTAAAGCATAAGGAGACACAACAGCTCAATTCAAATGCAAGATATGACAAAAATTACTAAGTTAATAGTCCATACCTTGTTGGCACTCAAGACACCAACTGCATAGTTAGTTACAAAAGGCACCTTGGAAGATGACAAGGTCTAGCAAAAATTGAAAGAAAATATCAGATCAATGGAATGGCAAATTTTACTCTTCAAATTCAGCAATATACATAGTTTCTCTATGCTACAGACAAGTATTCAGAAGGCACATGAAAGCAACTTGTTTTGATGAAAACCAAACCAAGGACATTCTCAAACAGTACTAGTCAGAAACTGAGTGAATAATTGCAACAAAATTCGCATGGAAGTTATCAAACAATTATTGTGAGTTGATACGAAGGATAAAAAGCACAAACCATGAGAGCAAACATACTCTTGTTCAAAGGTCAAGTATAATCACAGACCTGAGTATAGAACTGAAATACCAAGCCACACAAAGTGTACATAAACTCATCTGTCATTCAAATGTCAAGATTCAAGAATAACGCATACTAAGAGATGAATGAAAATTCACATTAAGGCAACCCTGGCCACAGAAAACATATCCTCATATTTCATATTGCACGTCTGAGCATAATTCGTAAGATACTATTACAACGAAAGAAAATATGGCCAAAATCACATCCAGACATCATTTCCATATAAAGATGTAACACTAAGCTGGAAACACTCGGAGCACACAACATGTCGTTCAAATAAACATACAGCAAATTAGAAGTTTTTCAGACAAATGCAGTTCTGCAATGTCATGTGATATTTACCTGTTTCTCTATCCTCAGAGTTGCATTCTTATCATAGTTTTGACTATCCATATCCATACTAAAATCAACTTCAATTTTTGATTCCTTAGGCTTTGCTCTAATCTGAATAAAAAAAATTGTTCAAAGAACCAAATTAAAATAGATAAAGGAAAGGGCATGGTATATGCCAGAACTCAAGTATGATACCGCTAGAAAAAACTTAAGCATGAGATTCTGTTAGAAAATTACCTCTATACAGTTTTTATCAAATTCATATGGACGCCAGGATGGTCTATATGGATATTGCATAACATAAAGCTGCAAAAGTGACAATGTAAAAAATAATAGAATGTACTTCAACAAGATAATCTTGAATGTCTCCAAAGTTTACAAGCAAAACAAGGAAAAGACTGATATACTGTACAAAAAGATAGTGTTTAAATAACAAATAAACATATTGATCCATCACTAAGATAGCATATAACAAGAACAATAAATGTGGAGCCAAGTGCCTTCTATGATTGTCTATGCAGGCACCGAATAATATAGAAAGGTGCATGGTACTGTCAGACATTCAGAGAGTGTTTCCAAACAGTCCAATTTTCTTTTCTATGATAAAATATATATCTTTGTCACATGCCCATGGTGATTTTTAATACTCTAAAGTAGCATATGTCACAGCATTGCAGTTATAATGATTATGTGAAAACTTTATTTACTTGTGTCTAAAAAATATTTCCTTATTGAATTAATGTGTCAGTTTCTGCTATATGATTATCATGTATTATATTGCATATAATAATGATTGCCCTTCAATTTTTATGCCTAGAAAATATAAATATGTGAATTGTATGATATATTTTTCTTCCATTTATTTGGTCTGATTAAGTATTTGTGTATTACTCTACTCCAAACTAAATAACATGTTACTTTTTCTTGCCAACTTCTAATATTCTGGGTAAACTTTTCAACTTCTAATCATTTTTTTTATTCGAACCATTTAAATTGAATATATATTTCTTTGACAATTGACTATGATTTTGTGTAATTATTTTGATATCAGAAAATTGTTTTTGTAGCGAGGTACACATGTAATAAGTATCAAGTCATCAGATTTAACAAAATACCCATTTGAATAACATAGTTACTAAAGATATAATAACTAATAAATTTTGGAAAATAAAACTCTGTCAACATGATCAGTTTGGTAGCTTACATAAATTTGGAGATTGAACATTAATTATTTATTGCTATCATATTATTATGTCATTCTATGAAGCAATTAAAAATGGAACCCACTCACAAAACAATCCTGATTCTGCCACTAGCAAGACACTCTTGGTGAAACGTGTTGCCACTTCACCATGTTAAATTAAATAATCTTTTCTGCAAAATTAAAGATTGGAACATAATTATAGAAAAGACAGATAAATTAGAAAGCTGACTTGGTATAAGATAACCCTAAATGATGATCAAGACACACCTGAACTCTTCCGAGATTTACATATTACCAGAGAGATAGTGCTTACTTTCAATCTCTTTTATACTGAACCTAGAACCACCTAGTGAGACAAAGAAGATATGAAATACACATAGGCATGTACTCTTTATACCACTTAATCCTACAAGAGAAAATTATTGAACAAAGAAAGACCATATAGTGACTGCAATCTTGATATACATATATTACAGGTTCATCAAGTCACTTCTGCTCCGGCACTAATAGCACAAATGACAGGCTTATAATAAATGCTTTGTTTTCTTTTCTTGATCGTATTATTATCAGAATATGTTTGCCTTTAGCTGTATCTATATTAATGAATCTTGAGGCAATTGTTTTTTTCTTTGCATGTCCTCGGAATCTAGCCAAGTCTTCGATGTGTTGTAAAAAGGTTCAACTCAAAATTGACCATCAATATAAAAGGCCATATAAGCTTGTTGAACTTAATAGCACAAACAGCCTCTCTGGGCACTTATTTGAGTTTACTTTGCTTACTTCCTCATTTTCATAGCCAGAACACTCTTCTCCTGACACTCGCTTCAGTCTGTTACCTTGGAAGCATAAACCAATTGGCACAAATAGAATCCTGAATGCACGAACACCTTGCATAATATAACACCCGCCAACAAAGGTTCATCACTAGGTTTTCACTAGCTCTCCTTTAACCTATAAGACCCTTAAAGTGCTCATTCCTTCTAAAAGTTCTCGAAGTCTACCGCAATTCAAAGAAGATGCGTTGCTATTTTAAGCAGAATCACTTGGAAATAAACATCATCACTAATAATCCAATATCTACGAACTCGAAAGAACAGAATCTAAAGTACAAAAATCCAGACAACAGCAACGTTACCGCGGTATCCTTGTCTAGAGGGGCCGGATTGACGAAGACATCGATCTCGCGGATCACCTCATCTTCCTCCTCTCCGTCCACTTCCACAGCCTCTTCCTTGCCGAATACCCTGCCGGAGGAAGAACCGGAAGCTGAAGAAGGACCGGAGAAGACGTCCTCGGAGTTACTGACCTCTGCGGACGCCAGGAGCTCGTCCTCCTGCTTATCGGCGACGGAAGCGCGGACAGACGGCAGACGAGGAGCAGGTGCCAAGGTTTTGACATTGGAAGTGGCAGCGCGCTCGGACTTGACCTTTACCTTGCCCTTGAGCTTGGGCTGGAAGCGACCCGCTGGACGGCGGGCGGGCGCGAGAGGGTCGAAGTCGGGGTCATCGAAGCCGTCGCCGGCGTCCATGGCAGCTTGCCGGCGACGCCGGAGCGCCCAGTCGTCGTAGGAAAAGGGGGGTTTTGTCTAGGGAAACCCCAACAAGGAGAAGAGGGAATGCTTTGAACTTTTTGAGTTGAAACCTCGACGATTTTTATGTGAATTCTGAGCAGGGAATTTAAAAAGAAAAAACGGACGTTAATGTTTTAAGTCTTCGGATTAGAGCATTAAAATTTGTCTGGCTTTAATTAATAAAGAATCATGAGACATACCTTTTTAATGCTCATGAGCTTATAACTTGATAAAGAACAGTTATCTTTAAAAATATATATCCATTTTGTATTTCCTTCTCTTTACTAAAAGAATAATTACCTATTTTTTTACTGTCCAATTTGGACATAATAGATTAGAATTAAGACTTTTGTCTCTGTTCTTAATTAACTTTTACTAAATTTTAAAACGATATCAGCAAAACGAAACTATCGTTTCCTTTTATAGTAAAATCCAACCAAATACGAGGATCATATTTCTTTGGGTGTACTCTCTGCATTATAAATTTATCTATTTAATTTCGCAAATTACGGATTTTACAAAAAACGTTCACTTAGAAATCCAGAATGAGTCTAATGTAATTTCGGGTATATAAATTAATTATGAATTATATATTATTCCATAGCAAAGACAATTATTTATTAAATATTTTAAGATAAAGCAACATCGATTTCATTGGCAATTGTTAGCTTACAATGACGGAGCCAAGGGATGCATTGACAACCCATAAAGATGATTAAATTATTTATTAGTAGTTCACAACTATGCATATTATGTTTGTTAGATGAAAATGCTGTTAATTAAGTAGTTAAGTATGGGGAGGTCCTTGACTGGATCAACGGAGACGAAGATATTTCACTTTAAAACACTACCCTAAGATAAATACAAAAATGATCATGGCAATAGACCAATTGTAGTATTTTCATATTGTTGATATCAAGATTATCAAAATATTCTTTATAATCCACCTTATAATTTTATCACAAAACTCATGTTCGATGTTAGGATCTAACTTATAAAGTTTTTTACAAGATGTTTTGTAACCTCTCGTATTTTCAATTTCTAAAATATCATTGTAACTAAAAATCAGATCTAGCATCTCCAATATGATGAAATTTAAAATCTCAGATAGGGTTCAACGAATCTGGACACTTTTATTCTCTCCCCATTAAATATTGTAGCCCTCTCTCTCATTTTCTCTTACCAATGCCCTTGACAATGATTCCTCCTTCCTAGAATCAAAGATTGTAGATCGACACCAAGGGAAGAATCATCCTTAACGAACGGAAGAACGGATTGAGGACGAACGAGACAACGAGCTTATGGGCTAATAGGTATGTAAATAGGTGGATCTCTCTAGATCGGACTTTTCTTGATAGATGATTGCATGCTAGGTTTTATTGATTATATTAATGATGTTATGAATATATTATGATGTTGGCTATGCTCTAGAATCATTATTTAATCTCAAGTTGATGATGATATTATGTCTTAGAATTGTCTATGAATCTAGTATGATTAGATTTATTTAGAGAAGATTAACTTATGAGAAGTTTTATAGATGTTATGAATGAAATTGTTATGAAGATGACTATGCCCTAGAACTCTATTTAACTTATTGCGAATGATGATGTTCATGTCCTAGAGTTATTGATTAATCTCTATACGATTGGATTTAATGGAAAAATCTTGATGATGAGAATGTATGATGCACATGATGATGTTCTCTTTTACATAACATGTAGAAAATATGGCTATTTTATTCCCCTTGACTTGAAATCTCTATAGTCAAAAGAACATGAAAAGAATAGGAGAAAAGAACAAATTATGCCCGGGGATGCCTCGATCATGGCCGTGACTGGCATGTCACGGACCGTGACAGGAGAGGACGAAGTCACCCCCTTCGGTCACGACCGTGATGGTCACGTCACGGGCCGTGACAATAGACTATAAGAAAATTCCTATTCGATCACGGTCATGATGGCTATGTCACGAGCCATGATAGTAGGTGTAGGAAACTTACCTTTCAGTCACGATCATGATTATTTCGTCACAGGCTATGACGCGAGGTCATGAGAGCAGTCACGAATCGTGACGAGGATGAGGAAAATGAAGACCCTTCAGTCACGACCTTGACAAGTTTGTCATGGGCCGTGACAATGTCGAATGATGTCGACCATTCGATCATGGTCGTGACGGAGCTTTCACGGGCCGTGACCGTGGTATTTCATATTCATGTTATGTCGAATAAATTCTATTCTAATAGTATATGATGTAAAATTCTTATGTAATCCTAAGGACTAATATGTGGACAAGATAAAGGGTCAATTATCCACACGAAATTAATGATAAGGCTGTCATGTATTGAATGATTGGGAGCACAATGTTTATGATGATGGGGGACTGGTAGATCTGCCTTCTCTCCGCCTTGCAACAAATGAATTTCTCGAGCATCCTTTTCGATCGTGGCTTGCGCACCCTCACTGACCTATTGGCGAAGCATCTAAAGACTTATGAGTCATTCAAAGTCACAACAAAAGCAACCTCAAAGTCACTAATGAAATAAGAAGAACTAAGAAAATAACCACTTAGTTTAATGTTTGCATTGAGCATATTGCATTAGATGTTAAGGAATGATGTTACTGTAATTTCATATATGCCAAGTATAAAGAAAGTTAAATAATGAAAGAACTCAATGATGATGATGATGATGTGGAGTGATGGATATTTGACCATGTGTCATGTTTACTCCTTTTTATATGCTCAAAGTAATTGATGTTTGACTATATGTCATAACTCACTCATGATGCAATAAAGTAATGATATGTTAATGAAAGAAAAGTTATATTAAGAAAGTATGTATGAAGTGATTTATGTTTCACTGATGTCATAGCTTATTCGCATAGGAGCTTATTCCCTATGCAAAGAAAGTATAGTAAGATGAAATGATGAATGATGATTGAGGAATAATTGAGGTTGGAGCATTGTCATAACTTACTTCTCATGCAAAGAATGTAAAGAAAGATAATGAATGAAATGAAAGTAAATTATGATGAAAAATTATATATGTAACAAAAATAAATAAAAAGTATTTATGATATTTTATTATGACTCTCATGTTATGATTATTGATGATTAATTATGATGATATGATTTAAGTTTTATGCTTTTATTCTATCATGAAAAGTACCTTTCTATTGTGCCTTACATATCTAAACTTTATAGCTTATGGTAGATTTTATTTTCCCCTGCTTTGAATCATGTAGGTTAGTGATCTAAGATATCATGATTACTGGTGGTGCGTGCGGCGACATATGTTCGTGATGATGACATTATTTGCACATGAGTAGTGGTCCTAAGTCAAGTTATCTCTAGATTATCTCATTTTTAGATAATGTAATAGTTATTTATGAGACAATTTATGTTATGCAAGACTTTCGCAATTATTTTATGTTATAAAAAGAGTTTTTAAAAGTTTTTTTTCGCATTTAGTTGATCAGTCTAAGTGACAACCTTAAAGTCAAGTTTAAGTATGATTTGTAGCGCATCTAAAGAGTCATTCTATCACATGGCGGGGTGATCTCCTGAGAGCGTTACAATTTTTTCATAAAGTAATTATGTAAACTTTTATCCTTGAACTCTCTTAGGATCTTAAATATAATAGATAAAAGTGCACAATACATAAATGTGTGTTTGAATCACTGAATATACAATGCAACAACACCAACCTCTTATTGTAAGTTCCTTATGGCCCCGGAACAAACCTTAATTCTGATTAGTCACCTAAACACAAGCAAAAAAAAGTAATCATTGCAAAACCAAGTTCTGGTCAAAGCTATCACATGATCAGAACTTGGTAAATTTAGTTCTTGCCAATAAGGTTGGTTTCGTGAAAGGGCGGAACCAACCTTTTTTTTCTTTTGTCACTTTTAATCTCGATGTGAAATTTTAAATTTCATATATTAGCTTATTAATACTTTAAGTAATGATATTCTTTGCCAAAAAATAGTAAACTAAAATAGGGAAACATATTTTAATTATTATAATTATAATTAATAATATAAACATATCTATTAATTTATTTTGTTAAATTTTAATATTTTTTAGAAAATAAAGAACTTGGATTTTAGTTTGAATTTAATTAAGGTAAAATTTAAAATAGTAATAATATTATGCAATTGAAATAATTATTTTTATTTAAACTATCTTTCAAATAAAACAAATATGCCAACTCATTTAAAATTATCGTTAATTAGCTTATAATAATAACATAAAACAAATAATTGAATAAATATCATTTTATAATACAAAAATAATATAACGTGTTGTTTAGATTATATTTGCATTTTATTATTTTACCAGTTACAATAAATTATAATATTGTATTACTTTAGTAAGCATATAAAATAAATAATAATAAATTATCATATATATATATTAAATTTAACTAATTTTTTTAATAAAAATACTTTAATTCTAAAAGTTCATTCAAACATCAATCGAACTAAAACATCTAATTAATTTTTTAATTTTTCATCATTACACTTTTTCATCCAAACACTAAATCAGAATTTATCTGTCTAATCGATTAGTTTTTGAGGACTAATAAGAACACAAGTTGATCTTTGAGTTACATACTCAATGTACAATAGTTTGCATTCATTTACACGACTAATGCCAAAATGTGGAAGCACTGAAACAGTTCGAATGTTCCTTGTCATAAAGTTAAATAATGTTTGATATTACTTTTTAAATGCGCGTTCTTAAAAAGGCATGACTGAAATACTTTAGGGATGGTTTGGTTGGGAATAAGATCAGGAATTAAACTCTTATTTTCCACCTTTTTACCAACACAAAAATCAACTCATGGGCTGTCCACATCACTTAATGTTGGATTATGCAAAATCTTGAGTTTTTATTCTAAAACAACTCAAGAATAAAATGTGCTGGAGATTATATGATGAATTAAAAAGTTTAATCTGTAGATTGGGAACCGAACGGACCTTATAAAATTGATATTAAGTGAAGTATTTTAGAGTTGCTTCTGAAAAAAAAATATATGCATAAAGTTCTTTGCTTGCTTTCTTGCCATGCACCTTGTTTTCTTTCAAAATTTTAAAATTTTCCAAACGCACCCTCAAAGTTCCGTACATTCCAAAAAGTGATTGCGATTCATTTGAATGACCCAACATGAAACTTTGTTAATAATATGACTTTTATGTTGGGCAAAATTTAGTCATTTACTTATTTTTGTGTTTAGAAAGAAGTTAACGGCTTCTTGCGTTTTACATGTTTACTTTCCATAAATTTTGACTCCGACAAAAAAGAATCTCGATGCCCATTTGTGATAAAATATTATGCTAAAAATTATTTTCACTGACACGCTCTTAAGTATAATCATTTTTTTCTATTTAATTCTAAATTAGAAACTTATCAACTTAAATTCTCAAACTTATTCTGATTTGTTAATATAATCCTTTCATTAAATCACCTAAGATTGTATTAAATAGTTTTTTTAATAAGTTAATAAAAATTGTATAAGTAACAAAAAAGTAAAATATACATATTATTGAATAATGATTTTTTAGTAATTATTAAATATATTGATCAAGTTATTTTTTCCAACTTTTAAATCTTTTACAATATTAAAAGAAAACGATACGTTGAATTCATAAAAAAAATTAACAAAAAATTGGATTAAATTTAACTAAAATACTTATTTGACAAATCAATACTAAAATTGATAAATTTATAATTTACTATAAAAATTATAATTGACGGGATGTCATGGAAATAACTCTTATTGTGTGTTTGGTTAGAGATATCTTTGTAAGATTCCTTGGAATATATAAAGGAATTTTATATTCCTATGTTTGAATTAATTAACTAAGTAATCTAGTTGAGAATCATACATTCCTCTTGGAATGAGATTTCACCAAATCAAAAGAATATCATTCCCCTTAAAAAATGTGGTAATTTTTTAAATTACCATGTATTATAAATTAATTTTTTTAAAAAAACTTTCACCTTTAAAAAAATTGTATAAACTTTTCACACTCTCTCTCTCTTCTAATATCGATATTTTTCATTTATAATGTATCATTTCTTTTTTCTTTAATATTGTAACATTCTCTCTCCTCTATTTTTTTCTTTTACATCATCATTTTCTCTTTCATAAAATATTTAATTTTCTCTTCCCTCTAATAATTCACTTTCTCTTTTATAATTAGTCTCATAATTTTCTCTCTCATCCAATTTTCTTATTTTTTTCTTTTGTAATACCATACTTTGTCTTTCATATAATATTTTACTTTCTCTCTCCTTCATTTTTTTTATTTTTCTTTTAGGCAATATATCACTTTCTCTCTCCTATAATATAATCTCATAACATTCTCTCTACTCTAATTTTCTTATTTTTTTTCTTTTTTAATATTTCACTTTCTCTCTCCTCCATTTTTTTATTTTCTCTCTTATGTAATATCTCACTTTCTCTCTCCTATAATATCATCTCATAACATTCTCTCTACTCTAATTTTCTCATTTTCTCTCTTTTTTAATATTTCACTTTCTCTCTCCTATAATATTTTACTTTCTCTCTCCTCCATTTTTTATTTTCTCTCTCATGTAATATCTCACTTTCTATCTCCTATAGTATCATCTCATAAATTTCTCTCTCCAATTTTCTAAATTTTTTTCTTTTGTAATGTCAAACTTTCTCTCTCCTATAATATTTCACTTTTCTCTCATCCATGTATCTCATTTTCTCTCTCATGTAATATCCAATTATCTCTCATACAATATAATCT
>LTAE01000452.1:71658-83141 GCA_001647135.1 Pontederia paniculata | reverse complement strand
AATAAAAATTATTACTTCTGTCAATTACCCCCCACCTACTCCGGTTAGGGCTTGAACCTTTAGTGTCAAGCCCTCTAACCGCGAAAGCTTGGCTGAGGAAGGGTAGGAATAAAAGCGTGAAAGCAAAGTGTCCTAGTGGATCGACACCTAAAGTACTCATCGATTGCCGTATACTTGCGGTGATAGGAGTGTGCATAGGTTTATAAATAGTGAAATTTGAAGTGAAGAACATCTTTATATAGAAGATCGATCCTGGTTGACCCCTAACCTGTGGTCATCATCTATCTTACCCCACACTTCGCATCAGGGTCTATGTGCTACTTTGAGCTGAGGTGCCAAGTGTGAAAGACATGAGATACACTCATCCACAAGATATTTTAAACCAAAGCTATTGAGAAGATATTGGAATCAAGTTTTCCATAACAAGTAATTTGTGGAAGTGAGATTCAATACGAGAACATGAATAACAACCCATAAAGAAAGGATGTCATTATTGGAGGTTAGTAAGTAATGATAGAGGAGGCAAACATGATGACATGATGAAAAAGAAAAATGAGATGCTTCTAATTAGCTTTAATGCTATGTAATCAAATGAATTTTACATTCTTATCTATTTTGTAATACACATATTTAGTTAGAGTTACAAAGCAAATTTGTTATCCAATGGAGTAAATTGTTGGGCTGATGGACAAGTTTTGTGGCATTGTGGTTTGCTAATGCACATTTGTTAGAACTTATTGAGCTAGTAACACGAGATGTCTAACATATACAAATATTTAAATCTTACTTCTTATTTTTGTTTATGATGATGCATTGGTGATTTCCTCAAATTAATGAATGAAATGATTTATTATTACGATATATAAAGAATCGATAATTTGAAAATCGATACGTTTTGAAGTCATGGTTCGAGTTTGATAGTAAAATCGAATGAATTGGAGGACTTTAGATGAGGGCATCCACATGTTGGGTTGACTCGATAAACCTGACAAACTTGATTAATTCATTTTTTTTTTAGATTATATGATCGAGTTGGACCGAACAAACTCGATCGGAAACCAATGACCAATTAATTACGTATGTGTTTTAATTTTCCATCCAATCAGTCGACTCAACTTGATGATCTTCTATGCATTGAATATTTTTTATTTATGTAAAAGTTTAAAGTTATTTCAAATTTATTTATTTCAACATATATATAAACTAAAATAAATGTTTGGAATTTTTTGTTTTTTTTATTAAAAAATGCAATTGATATTAAATATTATAAAAATAATATTTTAATTTTAATAATTTACTCAATTCAATTCGAGGATTGAGTTTAATTCATTTGTCATTAATTAGACCCAACTTGATCTACCTATAATTATTGGGTGCTGAGGTAGGGATGAATCCCCCTTTTGAACAGCCAGAAACTTTTAGAATAGTTGGATCATGATTCAAATTTTATACTCGAGCAATTTTGATCAAATCAGTCGGCTAAGTAAAAACAAGAAATAAAAAAAGAAGATGAATAATTGAGAGCAAATTACAGCTGCCTTTGGAAAATTTGTCAAATTATGAACAAAAAAGCAAATTATTCTTGAGAGTGGGACGGTGCCTACAGCAGGGTGGGCATGGGCTTTTTGGAGATGAAGATGAGCAGGCAAGAGAGGATTACATGGGCTTTTTATGGAAATGGGAGTTTGATGGCAGAATGATAGAAAATTATGAAGTATACGAGTGATAAAAATGAAAAGTCAAATGAGTAGTGACGAGGAGAATAATTGGGAGTTAAAAGTGAGGGAATTTTGAGAAAAAAAATAATAAAATATAAATTAACACAGGTGTTATATATTATACATTGGTATTGTTTTCTCGTTTGATTTAGCTGACAAAAACTTTGTTTCAATCCAAATGTTTTTCTGGCTCAATCTGCCTTACAATTCTGACAATATTGATATGAAACTTCTATATTTATTAGAGATGTCAATTAAATAACTCTAACGATGATGCTACATCCCATATGCGATAGAACTTAACTTGTATCCGGAAGGAGTACAACAAAGTAAAAGGTGAAGCAAAACTTGTATCCGGAAGGACACAAAATTGAGAGAATGATGCACTTTTTGGCTTTTTTTACCTTTTTTGTTGGTTATTGAGTAGGCATGAGCAAACTTCAAGATATGTAATGAGGTGAGTTATTCACTTGTTTGTGAAAAAAATAATTTCTGAAATAAATTTACATTTTAGAGATACCTTATTCAGAGAAGAATTTATATCGATGTTTTAGTTTTATATCTAATTAAAATGTAGCTTTATTTACTTTAAAATAAAATGATGGTTTCACCAAATTGAAAGTATTTTCATTAACCAAGGATGTCATGATTACCATATATATAATTGATATATGGGTTCAATGTAGGTGCTCTCTAATTAAGTAGGGAGCATCATGCTACCTATATCATCAACCGTAGGATGTTAAATCTAGAATGAATATTAAATTTTCTCTTTTCTAAATCAAGTCACCATAGATTAGAGATCCTACGGTCATAGGCGGAGGGAGGGGGATCAAGGGGGTGCACTGGCACCCCCTAAAAGTTATTTTTTTTAATTAGTGGTATGAATTATATATTAAAGATTAATTTTTTAGTGAGCAATACTAATTTCAATGCTTAAATTCTAAGTTCGAATCTTCTAACTAAATAATATTTTGATGACCAATCAGTGCAAGAGTTTTTTTTGTGATGAATATTTCGAAGACTAAATTGCATATATGAAAAAAAATTATACTATCAATACTAATATCATTCTCGATAGATTTTAAAAAATAAATTTTGTTAAAATTAATTATTAAAATAGATATTTTCATATCATCTATACAATTGAAATATTTTTTATATTATTTGTCATACTATTTTAAATTTTTTATGATGATATTAGTTTAAAATGTGCACCCCCTGAATACCTTGTCTATCTCCGCCCTTGCCTATGGTTAAAATAGTAGGCACGGTGCTCCCTACTTAAGTAGGGAGCACCTTTTTTTTATGATGATATTAGTTTAAAATGTGCACCCCCTGAATACCTTGTCTATCTCCGCCCTTGCCTATGGTTAAAATAGTAGGCACGGTGCTCCCTACTTAAGTAGGGAGCACCTCCATTTTTTTATTAATTATATATATGTATATATATACACAATGTTTTGAAAATCAGATCGGATCGCCCGATTTAATCGGTTCAACCATGAACCGATTCAAAATCCATCCGATTTAATATAAAATTCAGAATTGACAAAAAATCGGATAAAATCAATTTGGACTGATAAAATCGTATTGAACCGTTAAAATTGGCAAACTTAATTTTCTATTTTTTTCATTTTGGAACTTCAATAGAGTTTTTGTAAGGATATTGACGTCATATGATCCATGTAACCGACCCCACATAGTGGGATAAGACTTTATTGTTGTTGTTGTTGTTGTTGTATTGATAGAATAAAAAAATAAAAAAATTCAACCGCCTTCATATTATTTTTTTCATCTGCATTTTCATAGACGCAAAACTTCAGAGGGGATCACTTGCATCTCGGCTTCATAAAACAAGTAAGCGTCAATTCATTTCTCAATCTTCTTCTTTTTTTTTCATTTTATTTTTTTTTTTCATCTGCATTCTCGTGAGTTCGAAACACATAAGATTGTGTTATATTCTCATAACTTTTATGTTGCATAATAAAAATAAACTTATTTTCATAACCTTTTTTCTTATCAATCAATTGTTTATGTTGTATAATAAAAATTAAAACTTGCATGTCTTGATTTAATTTTTATTCCAATTTCTCATAAAATAAACTTTTTGTTATATTATTTTTTAGTTTCATAATGTTTTTTTAATCTTTTTCCAAAATTTTCAACTATTATTTAATAGTCTATAATCATTCTAAAGAATATATGTTTTCATTTTTTTGACATATTTAATGAGATATTTACTTACTTGATTTGTTCTATAAGTTTAAAATATTAAATGATGATGAATAGCTTATTGCTTATTTTTTTATATATAAAGTATCTTATTTTGATAAAATCTGGTCTAATCCGGTTGAACCCGATCGAACCGATTCAATCGTGATTTAGTTGACACTCCGATCCGATCTCAAATCCGATTATGAAAATATAACAAAAAAAAAGTTTATATCCTCTGAATTTTTCTACAGTGTGTTCCAAATAATATTTTTGTTACAGTTATTAACAACGTACATGAATCAATTGACTCAACTGCAAGACATCTCCTGGACATATTAATATGGTCGCATGCATGTCTTCCATGACGATCGAGCTCTCTATTTTCCACCATATCCGAGGGCCTTGGGCGCAAACAGCAGCAACCTGTTCAGGGAATTCGGCAGAAACTTCCTGGCAAACAGGAAGCAAACCCTGGTGGCCTCGCCATTGTAAGTGCAGCTGCTGTCGTTCCTCATCCCCTTCAGGAGCTCGACGGTGACGCTCGTCCTCGGAAACCTGCCCGGATGGGGTCCGGGCCTCGACCAGTCCACCCAAGTCAAGCTCCTGTTGGCGTTCGTCCTGCTGAATCTTATGTTCATGAAGGTCGGCAAGTAGTGCTCGTCTATGTAGCACGCCTTGCAGTGCCTCCGGAAGACGGGGAAGTATACGTCGTCGGAGATGATCTCGACGGCGAGACTGCGGTCGACCTCGAACCACTGAGACCCCTTGCGCCACTGCTCCAGGGACACGTGGGGCCGCAGCTTCTGCCTGTACCGGCCGCGGCCGGTCGCGCCGGCGTCGTCGTAGACGGAGACGTAGGTCTGCGTGGAGTTGACGAGGTACGAGTAAACGGCGGGGAAGTCGAACAGGGGGATGCACGACTCCGACAGCAGAACGAAGCGTTCGTTGGAGAAGTCGAGGAGCGCGTTGGCCAGCAGGCGGCGCTCGGCTTCCATCATGTTCACTTGTCCCCATTCCACTACCTGCAACAAGTTTAATCATTAAGACGAAGAATGAAATTAATATGGCATTTGAAGAGCATGTCATAGTGACGATTAGTACACTTATTAATTTATCACATCAACCACCATTGTTTTAGGTGAGACATCAACCACCATTTCTTAATATTAATTATGATTAATGCAACATATACGTCATTTGTGGAGAAACACGACTGTCTAAAGCTTTGGTCAATGGACAATGGAATATATACGTGAGTCTTCTTGTGACATGAATTTACATGCATGAAGAAGAAATATATAGAAGTTGGTAGAAATTTAGATTTTGTAGTTGAACAAATGAGAGATGCCTAATTAATTACAGGTTTGTGTATGTCGTTAGGCCATCTATATGTATTATATGCTTTTGCACATAAAAAATAACTCCAGGATTGGAACTTGGAAGGTAAACCATTGCTTTCTGGAGGTATTAATTAACAGACAAGAGTGCATTAACTAAGAAGCTAAAGAGGCAACAGACCTTGCTGGGAACTCTTCTTCCATGGAAAACAGAGTCGCTCGGCATGGACTCGTTGAACGCAGGATCCGCGTGCACGTAAATGGAGTACAACCCCTGATGACCCTTGAAGAACTTCTCCCAGAGCGGCGCCAATGGCAGTGGCCCTCTGGTAAGGAACAGGAACGCGACCTTGGGCACGCGTTCGTACGGGTTCTTCCGCACGCCGGGCACCATGGACGCCCTCCACAGCAACTCCTCGTCGCTCATGCGGTGCATGGCCGTCCTCGGGTGCACGTACTCCTCTATCCCCGCGCGCGGCCGGCGCCTCCACGAAGCCGATGGGCGCGCAGGCGGCGGAGGACGTGCCTGCGGCGGCCCCGATGATACGATATGGAGCGGTCGTGGCTGCGGCGGTGCATGCGACCGGAGCCGGAGACGAGAAGACTGAAGCAGTTGGGTGTTCTGCGCGAGATGTGGGAAGGCATTGAGGCTGAAGCTGGAGATGATGCCGAGAGCGAAGCCCACACTCAGAAGGACTAAGATTAAGATGAGCTTGGATAGCGTCCTGCGACTGCTGGTGGTTTTGGAGGACATGGACGACGAGTACGACGACGACATGGAGTACAGTCGCGTGCAAGAAGAAGAACCAGAGAGCAGGAGGAATCAGAAGACAAGAATTTTGCAGGAGGCTTTGGAGATGTTATGGTGGAGCGAGGAATATTTGTGGAAGGTTTTGGTGTTGCAGATGGAACTAAAAAAAACAGGCAAAGATTATTCTACTCTCTACATCATGGAACGTTTGGTTGAGTACGCATGGGCGAGGTAGTATCTGATGCACAATGTTTCTAGGCAAATTAAGAATGGAAAATAAAAAAGAGTATGTGCTTCTTTAGCAATTATAAAAAAAAGTTGTATGATTTGTGTCTCATACAATAGAATATTTTCCGTTGCATTATTTTAAAGAATATTTTTTTTCTCTATATTATAAAAACGAACGCGAAAATAATAATAATAATAATAATAATAATAATAATAATAATAATAATAATAATAATAATAATAATAATAATGACAACAATTCCATGACAACTTATTTAGAAAGTATAAAGATAAGTATAAGGTGTACTGCTGTAGTATATGATAAAATATAATAATAATTGGAGCAGTAGACTCAAGAGTATAAATTTTGACAAATGAACAGCCCCACAGCCTTGATCCCTCGAATAAGATGTGATGTGTAAGTGTGTATATTATTATTATTATTATTATTATTATTATTATTATTATTATTATTATTATTATTATTATTATTATTATTATTTTCTTCAAGTACAAGTGTTATCCTGGACTTCTAATTCTAATCCACCTTCGAGAAGAAGGAATTGGAAGATTTAATATTAAGTCCAATATCCTACGGCAAAATCCCATATATGATTGGCGAGTAAACATGCCACATTTTTCCAATGCGACCTTTGGAGTAGGAAAGATAAAAGAATTAGAGCCAATTATGCATCCATCGAGTCTGTTTTGAGTATGCATCATCGGGTTATGTAGAATTAATCGCCCCATTGAATTTATAAATAAGAATCCATAATATATGGACGTAGAGCTCAGGTTCCTGTATCAATCAGGTTGACCCAAGACCATATATATAATGCGTGTGTGGACAGAGAAAGAGAAGGAAGAAAATCAAGAAAAATATTAATGAGAGAAAAAAACTAAGTATTTTTTTTATCAAAATTTATGTGTTAAGGCTAATAGTTCTCACTAATTATGTAACACGGTCCTATTAACAAATTATAGTAATAATATTTAGTCAAACTTAACTAGTTTTATATGATTTTAAATTAATTTTAGTAAGATAAAAAAGAAATAATTTTAAATTAGTCGAACTAGAATTAATTCAAATATATTTAAAATTAATTATTTTGGGATCTAAATTTATGTGTTAAAAATATAGCTCTCATTATGTAATGCAATCCTACTAACAAATTGTACTAATCATATTTAGAACATCGAATTTTATTTATTTTAAAAAAATCTTGTCGAAATAAAATTAATTTATGTTTCATGGGAAGAGAACAAAATTTAAGTATTTAATATCATTTAATTGAATTTATAAAATTTTCATTTCCATTTCCCTCAACTAGTCATATTCTTTTGCTCATAATTTTTTTCCCTTATTTGATTAAACATATATTTTAAATTTGAATATATAAGGAGGTGTTTACTATCGTACTTCTCAATATTATCTAGTAATCTACGTTACTTAATAAAAAATTAATACTTGTTAAATTGTCAGTAGTGTGCACTACTCTATTTAATATATATAAGTCATCAAACTAGCAATTCATATTATCATATATATATATATTTACTTATAAAAAAATTACTTAGTAAAATACATTATTTTACTAAAATTTCTTTTATAAGTATTATTAAGTTACAAATTTTTATATTCTTAAATTGAAGCTTATAAAATTAAATAATAAATTCACAAATTAATCTATTTATAAAATATCAATAATACTACTACTACTACTACTACTAATAATAATAATAATAATAATAATAATAATAATAATAATAATAATAATAATAATAATAATAATAATAATTAGTAAAAAATATTTCAATTAATAATAAGTGATATATTTTTATTCGTAATACGATAATAGTAATAGTAATAGTAATATTATATTATTTACATAATATTTTATTATTATTATTTATGTCGTTATTAATCATATGTTATAATTTTATTGTTTTATATTTTGTTTATAAAAAAATTAGAAGGATGAATATAAAAATTAATTATAAAAAAGATTATCATTTAGGTAGTAATATAGAAAAGTACTTTTCTCACCAGTAATCTAAATTGTCACTTTTGTTAAGTAATTCAAATTATCTATTAATTAAAATAAGTAAACAAAATAATTTGGTGAGGCAGATAATTTTAAATTCATATTATTAGTAATTTACAAAAAATATTGATAAGAAAACGTTCTCCTAAAATCTAACGAAGAATCGATCATAACTCGTAGTGATCTAATTAATGCAAGTCATCAATAGATTTAGGTAGTTCCGGATGCTAAAAAATTGTGGCCGTTACTTAATTGAGAACTCGGAAGGTGTGGATCGAATTTTCTTTTGCCCAAAATAATTAATATCTAAAGTTATTAGCGTTTATCTAATTGATATTTTGAATAAAAGTAAAATCAATAAAGTTTGATTAAATTAATTATTTTAACAATTGAATTTAAATTATTTGCTAACTTGGCTTAACAGATGGATTCTGAGTCAATAGTTTCTTTTTCGTGAACTGTTCACCCCCTCCGGATCTCGTTACAAGGATATGAACGACAATTCCAAGTGTCTGTCAAGGGGCCAGACAAAATTGTTTTTCTGGTCTCTGTATCCGTTTTGACCTTGATTTTTCCATATCCATACAAGACACTCGTGAAGCATAACACTTTAAGTCGACTAATTGTTTTGTTGGAGTCAGAATGGACAATAATTTTGCACACTTCGTTATATATGTAAAGAGAAATAATAAGAACAAATTTGATTAGCGTTGAATAGTGAAATTGTGTTTGAAGATTGAAAAAAATAATAACTTCGAATTTAAATTTTAAAATTATTAATTTCATCAGTGTTTACTTTTTCTCATTATTTTTGAAAATTGAATTAATCAGATATTAATAATCATAAATATCTATATGTTCAAATAAAAAAAATTAGTAAAAACAAAGACACTCAATTCTAATCTCTTCAAATGCAAATATCTTTCTATCGTCCTAATGCCTCAATCGTGACAACCTACCATTCAAAGCCCGTGTCACTTGTAATTGTTTTATTTCCCTCAACTTTATAATATAGAATTGACTACCTAAACAACCACGAATTAAATAGCACTTCCGCATTAAGCTTCGGACTGATAGCTATGCACCACGACCCAAGGAGAAATTAAGATAATTAAAGGGATAATGTAAAATTAATTTTATTTGAATACAAACTTTTCTTAAGGAAAAATAAAAAGTAATCTTTTTTTTTTAAAAAAAAAGAGATAGTTATTTTTTTCTTTTTATCCTCGTCTATCCAAATATATTTTAAGTTGGCATCACCTTCGACCTCAATCTTCGGCTAAATCATTCTAAAATTCTAATTGAATAGTCAATTATACTTGTCTAAATATATTTATGAAAAAAAAGAGTCTAGATATTCATATCACCTTCTGTTTGGTTGCATGTAGGTTGTTGCAAGGTTAAATTTTTGTAGCACAGAAATTAGTCCATTGATCCTTAATTTAGTGAAAATGATATAATTCAAGAGAGTGAAAAGAATAAATTATTCTCTATTTTTTTATTTTTCCACATGACACACACAAGAAAGAAGAAAAAGATTGTTTAAATTAAAATCTAGGAAATAAATTAATAAAGTGAAGGTTATTGGTAGCACCATTTATATTTTTTTATTAAATTCGTGAGCTTTCATTTGTATGAGAAAGAAAAAAAGGAGAGAAGTAATGGTTGGTTGGCACCCACGGGAGGACACAAGCTAGTAACTACAAGTCCGATTTTCAAAGAGATCACTTTGATCAGAATTTATCTTCGTCGCATCCGTCCGAACATTGAATTAGTCAGGTGGTGTTAGTAATCTTAGAAATAGTTGAGATTCTATCCTTAGACGAAAAAAAGGAAAAAAAAGAAGAGAAGTTGTGTCATTTAATTATTTATTTATAATAAAGATTAATGTTAAGAATTAAAATGAGAAAAATATATATCATATGTTTTAAGCAGTCCTAAGTGAATCAACTAAGAGGACGTTTTGTCTCTCTTCGATACCTCTCCAACTTTAACTCCAACTCCAAGAGCTTTGGTGCAAACGCCATCAATTGGCTCAAAGAATTCGGTAAAAACTTCCTCGCAAACAAGTAGCAAATGTTAGTACTCGTCCTTCCGCCATTGCTGCAGCTGCTCCCGTTCCTCATCCTGTCCAGGAGCTCGTAGGTCACCTCTCTCCTCGCGTACCTCACCGGGTGCGACCGGCCCTTGGACCTGTCGACCCACGTCAAGCTCCGGTTCGCCGTCCGCCAAAGAAACTTCACGTTCACCAGCGTCGCCAAGTAGTGCTCGTCGGAGAAGCACAGCGACGAGCCGCAGGTCCTCTTGAATGCTCCGACGTACTCCTCGTCGGAGACCACCTCGACGGCGGCGGCGCGGTCCACTTCGAACCACTGCGAGCCCTTGCGCCACTGCCTGAGCGTAAGATGCGGCTTCATCTTGCTCTTGTACCGGCCGCGGCCGTTGGGTCCGGGGTCGTCGTAGACCTCGACGTGGATCTTGGGGGAGTTAATGAGGTGCGAGTAGACGGTGGAGAAGTTGTACAGCGGGATGCATGACTCGGACAGGAGGACGAAGCGCTGGTTCGCGAAGTCGAGCAGCGCATTGGCCAGCAGGCGCCGCTCGGCTTCGAGCAAGCTTATTTGCCCCCATCTCACAGCCTGCATTAACCGAAGAAGAATGGATGTGAATGGTGCTGATAGATACGTACAACATGCATTTCCAGTGCATAATATGCATTTTGCATGCATGTGTGATGTGTATCTTTTCTTGCACCGGTTAACGCATGCATTGTTAAATTTTAATTGCCATTATGTTTTCAGAGATCAAACTGTAAAAGGATGCTTTAACTAAAGATTTCTTTTTGTACAAGTGAAGGATACTGAAAGCCTGTAATAATTGCACATCGAGGAAGTTGAAATAATAAAAAAAACATGTTGAAAACTTGAAATATAATTATTGACAATAAGGGAGGGATGTAAGAAAAGTAGAAAACTAAGAATTATTAATGAATTAAGCATCAGCTATAAATATATATATATATATATATATATATATATATATATAATCCTCCTTTGCGTGGCTAAAAAGAATTTATAGTTAGCTGTAGATATATAGATTATTTTAGTATGTATTGCCTTGTAAGGACTCATAAATGATTGAGAACATGTTAGCCCAATGAACCCCATGCATATATATATATATATAT
>LTAE01000452.1:10636-70973 GCA_001647135.1 Pontederia paniculata | reverse complement strand
TACCCGAAATAAAACAATTATTTAACAGTTATATATAATAATACATGGATACTTCTTCAATAACTTTGATGTTGCTATATATAACTTTTGTCATATATGCATATATTTTATTTCATGGTTTATTGACATAAAAAGCTACAATGAACGAAAAGAAAACAATTGTATAATTAATCACAAAACTCAAGCAGCGAATCGACAAGTTACCTTACTAGGAATTGTTCGGCCATGGAAGACTGATCCCTCCAGTGCAGACCCATTGAAGGAAGGTTCCGAGTGCACGTAGATGGAGTAGAACCCTTCGTTCCCCTCGAAAAATTTCTGCCACAGTGGCGCGAACGGGAGCTCTCCTCTGGTGAGGAACATGAACGCCACCTTCGGCGCCGGCGCACGCCTGAACGGCAACTTCCGTATCCTCGGAACCATCGACGCCCTCCACAGCAACTCCTCGTCGGTCATGTCGTGCATGGCCGTTCGCGGTTTCACGTAATCTTTTGCTCCTCCGCGCAGCTGATCAGACGAAGAAGCTGCATGCTTTCTTACGACCAAGGGCCGCGGCGCGGGGATCGCTGGTGGCGGCGGCGGCGGGGGTCGGGGTCCGACGAGGAGTGATCGCGTGATCGGAAGTGAAAGAAGGGTGTTCAGGTAGAGGCCCGACGCGATGCCAAGGGCGAAGCCGAAGCCCAAGAGAAGAAAGAACGACAAGAGCTTGACGAGCTGCGAGGTGTAACCGTGCGGCTTGGGAGGCGTCGTCGGAGGAGGCTGCAGCTTTCGATGCTTCGTTGTTACTGCCATTGGCGATTGACCAGTCGATCAGTAGCACTTGACAACTTTGATAGATAGAGAAATAAGAGATGGAGAGGTGGTCAGCATCTTTGTGGAAGGAAGTGTATGATAAAAATATGAGCTGGGGGAGGGCTAAATGTGACCCGGTGGTGTATGTTGTACTAAATAAACTTTATCTTTATTATTTTTCTATCTCTTGGTAAACGGAAAGATAGTGATGAGACATATATAACACCAATAATAGGTCCAATATATCAAGTTGGGTACACAAACTTGATTATAAGATTAGCAAGAATGTAACTCAAGAATAACTGAAGTTAATAGACACGAGTTGAATATTTAAAATCGTCAATTTAATTAGAGAAATATTATTCTACTCTTTACATCAATTTCAAATTAATTAGATAATAATTGTTTTAGATATCAAAAAATTCGAGCAAGTAAAAAAAATAATATATACATATAAACTTTTTTTTAGCTTTTATAATTTTGGATTATCTGTCTAATTATATAGACTCATAAACTTGAATATGTAACTACTTAAACAAGAAGGAACCATTTAATCACTTCATTTCAACTCCTATTGTTATATATATTAACTCTATTAAGGAATCTTATACTTGTTAAAGCTGTTAATTAAGGAAATGATCTCTTGGATGAGAAACCAAGTAAAGTGACATATAACTTAACGGATTCTCATCATAGAGATACACGTAGAGTAGACATGTTAGTATAATATTATTGATTGTGCAATGTGCAGAAGCTATCTCCAGTTCTCTACACTATACATGTGTATGACCTTCCGACCTCCAATGCACACAAAAGAAATAATTGCACACATTGGTTAGTCAGTAAATCTTGAATTGAAAAGTATTGAGCCATATTTACTGAACCATGCAATAAAGAACACCAGAGCCCCCACAAAAAGGACAAAAATGTTTGCGATCATTAAGGCATTTGTTTGACTTGGGTTTGGTAGCATAATTATCATTGCTCCTTCCTCCATCCTTGATCAGTGAGCTTTAGCTGGATGCTGGTAAGGCAGCCTCGTAACTACAAAATAAATCTGCACAATAAGAGTTATTTAGTTGAATTCAGTTTAGTATGCATGGAAAGAGAATCCACATGTTGAAAGAATTACGGTAATTTAAAGCCAAGTTTCTGATTCAATATTATGTTTACATGTAGGTTTGCCCTCCAAGATGTTTATTTTTTTTACTTACTGGTTGGTTGGTGCCTACTATGTTTGCACAGAACAAAAATGAATAAAAGTTACTTGTTCATGAGCGTACCAAATACATAAGTTAAGCTAGAGAATAAAGAATATTTAGTACAATATATGCATATAATAGTTACAGTCATATAACTACAAATGTACAATGTACAAATTTATTTCACTTGAGACTCAAACCTGAATACTCTCAAAGCATCTGCTCAAGCAAAAGACTCCGAAAACCATAGCTGCGGGCAAATGGAACATTCTGCTGTAAAGCGCCAACAATGCAAAGCTTTTATATGAACAATTGATGATCGGGGAGAAAGGGGCATCATATTGAGGAAAATGACAGACGTTAGCTTCCATATACATCATAAACATTAACAATATTGAGCATACAAATATTGCATCCAGTGTCTGGTTCACCAACACCAGAACAAGTGTTTATTCTCATTTTTTTTATCAAATATTCATTTTTTGGTACTTGTGGGATCATATTATAAGAATAAGTCAGTAAGAGTAATGTGTTCTTGCTCTGCCTAAAAATAATTATATTTTTAATGAGTTAAGCATGTTGGGACATTTATGAGGTGATCCTGGAGCAAAATATTTGAAGTCAAACGATCCCATAATTTTTTTTATTTTCCGCATTGTCAAAAAAATATTACAATATAAAAACGTTTAATCAAATTGAATATTATTTTAAAATTGTTTCCTTTCCTAAAAACATTAATACAATAATAAGGAAAGTAGATAAAAGATAGAGCCTACTCACCTTATCATACTATCAAAGTGGCAGCCAATGTGTTGACTTGTGCTACTGAGATCCCGTCATTGTGCATAAACTCAATGCATCAAAATTATTTTTTAATCCTGCTGACAAATAGAATCAACTTCATAGAGCTTTTGCTCTTCGCATATTGCCACAGCCATCAATAAATAAAAGGTAGTGTACAAGTGGCCACAAAATTTGACATAGTAAATTCCAGCATAACTTATGAATATACTTCAGTTCATGAATCTAAATGGTAATACTAACTTGATCACTAGTCTGTCGGTTCAGCCGCAAAGTGCCACATAAATCAAGCATCAAGAGTTAATGACTAATGCCATTACATTACATTAATGCCATCCGAATGGTAGATTCACTTGATTATTTTTGTTTTATGGAGATGGATAGATCATACAAAAAGTGTGATTTACATTACTTAGAAAGAGAAGGGCATGATTCAGGAAATGTTCATGCAACTTGGTTGTACAGGTGCATCTTCAACTAGCTCCATTATTGAGTGTCAGCACTGCCCATTCTTTCCATGAACCCATTATAGCTGCCATTGAACTCTTCCAACAGGAAACCCTGAAGGCTCCAATATCGACTTGGATCATTCAATTGGCCAAGTGATGTGTCTTAGATTGTGCAATCAACTATACTGAATGCAACATCTTATTCTAACAAAAAAATTGAGGTAATTATCAGAAACTATAAAGAAAAAAGATGGAAGGACGTATTGCTCCAACATCTTATTCTATCTTTAGCCGATGTCTAAAATCGTAGCACTTTCAGCTAATGACTTCTGAATTACTACAATTACAAGAGATTACCAAGATTCATGGTCCAGTTGACAATGTGGTGAAAAGATTATCCAAAAGCATCAAATGGATGTTACATACTGTAACGAGTTTCATACTTGAGGTTGATTCTACCATGTATTGGGATCAAAACATGAGGCAAAAGATCCAGGAATCTACACACGAGTGGAAGGAATCTTGAGGTTGATTCTAAGATTTGATTTATTGCATCCATGATGTTGAACTCATAATGGACTCATGGCATCATATTCATATGGATTCATGACATCAATATGTGTACTACTGCATATATTCTGCATACTTCGTTTCGGTTCAACTTAAAATGATTTTGTTTGTGGCATACAAATGCTACTCTAACAGTGAAATCATACACTGACATTTCCCATCTGCAATAGGAGTACAGATTTTAATTCTGAATATTTTCAATTGGTAAGGACACAAGGCAAACTCATGAATCAAGCACTTGCCGGCTAGTAGGAGTTGGGGCAAGGAGTTCACAATCATCAAAGGAGTAACTAAACCACATTGTCAAAGTTAACCTGTAGCCTTTTTTTGCTCCAGGTGTTCGAAATATTTGAACATCTAAGCTTCAAAATTAGAAGACTCTAAAGCCACCATTAGCAAATTTGTCTATTCATACTTCTCAGGTAGATCCATATTTTAGGAAACCATTCACCTGAATTAGAGACCTACGACAGTGCTTAGATAGTTTGATATTGTTATATCTTTTAGAAGCTATATAAATTGGAGCTTTGTCAAAATTCCATTTATCTCAAGCTAGCATGCGAGTTATACTAATTGCAGCTTAAATCTCAGCATATGAAACATGCAGGTGCCTGGCTTTACACAAGTATTTCTTTTTAAAAATACTTGCATATAAGAACATCTTAGTTCTAGTTAGCACATAAGTATTCATGCTTAAAAGATAATGTTAGCATTTCCAAAAATATATACTGTTAGCTAGGTAATAGTTGTAATAGGAACTGGGGGAACTACATTAATTGCAATCTGGTTTTCTAACAACAAGCTTAAAGCAGCATCTCCAATAGTTGCTATCTCAAGCTAGCATGTGAGTTATACTAATTGCAGATTAAATATCAACAAATGAAACAGGCACAGGAGCCTTCTTGAGCTTTATGCAAGTATTTATTTAAAGGCAGTTGCACATAACTTCTTAGTTCTAGGTAGCAATTAGATATTCACAGAACAGAATGCCAAAGAATTTACTGCCTCATCAGAAATTTGAAACAAAAGAAAATATTTCTTGACTATAAACTTATAGCTATATCATTAAATATACTGTTAGTCAGGTACGAGTTGTAATAGGAACTATAATACTAGCTTCAGATAGCAACTAAGGGAGCTAAGCTGCTGGTTTAAGTTTGCTGCTAAAGTTCTACTAATTGCAGCTTTAACCATCATAATATGAAATAGGATACGAGTGCCTTCTTGGAGCTTTAAACGAGTATTTATCTTTAAAATAGTTGCACACAACAACATCTTAGCTCTCGTTAGCGCATAGATATTCACTGAAAGGAATGTCAAAAAAGTTACTGCCACATCAGAAATTTGCAACAAAAGCAAATAATTGGTGACTATGAAATAACTCATAGCTATATCATATGTCAATTATTTTTCAGCCTTTGGAGCTGGATATTTCATACTGGAGCAAAAATAACTTCGAAATGTTGATACCCTATGCATATCATCTCTCCTCCATATATTAAGACCCAATGAAGAGACCAGTCATCTGACAGACAAAAATACTAGAAAAAATTGATCTAATACCAAGGAGTATCAAAACATTCATAACAGGTAGTTCATCTCAAAAAGACAAGGATACCAGGAAGGAGATACCAAGTTGAAATTGAGTTACTACTGAAAGAGAGATGGTTGAAGTATATGTCCAGAAAGACATTAAAATCATGCTACATTCTGCTAAAGTGGAGCAGCTTTACCATAAACCACATGAATGAGAGTTTAAAACATCAATGAAGTATATGCATTGGACAATTGGACAAAATAAGAGTTCAATTCACAAAACCCTTTAGATATCCCAATCATAGTCTTATGGTGAATGAGATCATTGCATATTTTTGCAGCCATTAAAATAACAGTTTACAAGATACGACGGAATTATGTGATTTGAATATTAATTGCATGTAACAATTTTAAAATTTTAACAGATTATCCTCTAACAGTTGAAAGAAAATATTTATTGGTTAGATGACTCAGATCATATCATATTTGATATTAAGAAACTTGAGGTCAGAAGGAAGACAGCGATATGATGCTAGAACGATGAAGATTCTAAACTGAAGATAATTATTTTTGTGTGAGTATGATGAAGTACAACCTACAAGAGAGGAAAAAAAGAACCTGGTAACTCAAATTAGGTGTGCATTACTGCATCTAATCCTTGCTGGCCCAGTTGAGTCAGAAAAAAAAGCCCCAATAAATATGTAAGATGTCCTAAATGATTAGCACTTACTTCCACATTGGAATAACCTTAAGGCACTTCCTTTGGTAACCTACTGACATGATCCTGCAAAGGTCAAATGCAAACATCAAATAACTTTTTCCAACCGGATAAAAAAGCACAAGAAACCTTTTTCACCTCTAGAATGCACATGTATACTGAAGAAAGCTCCATGTCCTTGGCATATCAAAAGCATACTGCTTGATGTCTGACACTACATCCAGTTTTTGGTCATTTTGAAGCGGCTCATACATTAAGGGACTGTGATAGGAAAATAAAAGTGTTGAATTAAATATATATATATATATAAACTAGTTAATACTGCTTAGCTATTGAATTAAATAAAAGTGTTGAAAAATATAATGTTTAAATTAGTCTATAAAAAAAATGATTGAAAACTATATAATTTATTTAAATAGTTTATATGATATATATTCTATATGAAAATATTTATTTATTTTATTTTAATGTTAATAAATATAACAATAGAATAGTATGTTAATTTTATTATGCCAATAATTTATTGTTGATGATTTTTCGAAAAAAATATAATCAATAAAACAACAAAAAATAATGAAGTGGTTACATAATATGAAGAATACTTTGTATAATTATATACATACTAATTAATAATAAAAAAATTTAAGGTATAATTTAAAATATCACAAAATGCTATTTATTAATTATTTATCGCTGTTATCAAATATATTTATCAAACAACTTAATAATGATATGATTTGATCAACATAATAAGCATATTATATGTTATCTTAAGTGAGTTTTAAACTGTACAAAATTGTGCTATACCACGTCTTCTGGTTCATATGCAAATTATATTCTACAACTTATTATGATATATAAAGTTGAAAAGGTGAACTGTAATTTACAACATGTGAGTAGTGAAACAAAAAAAATGCCTCCAGACCCTTCTGTTCCAGATCCCAAACCGCCCTCTTCCCTGTCCACTAAGTCTTCCACTATTCTGCCCCCTTCTCTCTCGCCCTTTACCTCCCTAACCCTCCTCACACATCATGGGCAAGCATCGCCAAAAACCACCTGGATCTAGCTATAGGGTTGCCATACTTGTCACAAGCACAACTGAAAAGACTACAGGACACAATAGAGGAGGAGATCAAAATCCCAATGGAGGACATTATTGAGCGCTCCGAGGAACTTTCGTCTTGCTTGATGGGTTGATTCTTGGCTTTGGCAACCTCAACGAACTTCCTCAAAGCAGCCTTGCCGAAACTCTAGTCCCTAGGTTCGCCCCTGAGGATTATTGAGCTAGCTAATCACTACTTCTTCTTCCATTTTACAGATCTGACAGAAAAAGACAGAGTGCTGTTGGGAGGCCCTTGGGTGCTAGAAGGAAACATTCTTCACGTTACTCGCCCAAAGCCTTTGTTCCGCCGGCTCGATGAAGCTCTCACTACGTCCCCGATGTGGATCAAGCTATCGGTCTCTCGTATGAGCTGGCGAATAGAGACTCGGTTCTCCACATAGCAGCAAGGTTTGGCACCCCCTTGAAGGTTGGAGAACACACCATTGCTAGAGAATGAAGCAGATATGCAAGAGTGTGCATTGAGATGGATTTGTCCCAGCCCATAAAGCAAGGAATATGGATCCGAGCTCCTGATGGTTCTAAATTCTTTCAACGAATATTTTATGACAATCTTACCTCTTTTTGCTTGGGATGTGGCAGGGTTGGACACCTGATCTCTACCTTCCCTGACCAACAAAATTCTGACCAACAAAAGAAGGAACCCCTCGTTTATGGCAACTGGCTCTGATCGTTTCCTCTTCACCGGAGGTCTGCGTCAATGACACCGGAGAACAGTCAGACATTAGATGGGAACCGCCGTTTTGGAAAACACTTGGTTTAACCCCTGACAAAGGCGATTGAACCAGTAACACATAACTCCTTCCAAACCCTAGCAGGTGATAATCTCACCATCTTGATCCAACGTTCAAGAACACACACAAGTCTACAGTTGTACCCGCACTTACCTCTTCAACGCACGTGCTGGCAAATCCCCATACTTCACCTTACATTGCAACGATCAGATCCTCTCCAGAGCACCATAGGCATGTGACTCCTGACAAGAGGGCTCATCGATCTCACCGAGGCCATCAAATACTATTCCTCTCTCTTGCAGGGCAAACTTTCCAAATCTAGGAAAAAAAAACTCCTTCTTTAGGTGGGAGGTCGCCCGAGAAGCTTAGGGTTTCTCCTGCATAGGCAAAGCAAACAAGCCTGCAACACATAGATCTAGCCCTAGCCTCACTAAAAGGTTCCTCACGGTAGATCAGGTCTCCTCTCAAGAAGATTCAGAAGAGGAGCAACCAGATATGGATATCACACCTTTCACAAGAGTGGAGCAAAAGCATTCGCGTAAGGAAAAAAATGGTTCTTCCCTCCACCTCCTACCATCAGGTCAAGGAAGATGAATCTTGGGAAGAAATCAGATAAGGTAAGCTCGAATAAAAATAACAATGACACTAATAATGCTCTTTCATCCGTGCAGACATCAAATGAAGGAGGGCTTGGAGCTACCTCATCATCACACATCTTCACGCCATGAGGATCCTTCTATGGAATTGCAGAGGCGCTTATAGGAGCAAATCCAGGAATCGCCTCGCAGACTTAGTCAAGATACACAGTCCAGATTTTCTTATAATTGTGGAATCACACACCGACAAAGTTAAGTCAGAGAGAGTTATAAAGTGTCTAGGCCGCCAATGGAGAGGTATTTTCCAGGTAGGCACGGGACATAATGGAGGCATCATCCTAGCATGGAGCTCAGCGGATACACATGTAACCTCGCTCTAAAATTCCCTACAAGTATTACATGTAGGGAAACAAACTTTGGCATGATCTTTGCTCTCTTGACTTAGATGACACCCCATGGGCACTGGTGAGAGACCTAAATTGCATACTCAACCCTGAGGATAAGAAAAAGGGCAAACCATTTAAACAAACTAGATCAATTAGAAACTTACAGCACCTACTATAGCATCAAGGTCTACTTGTTGTTCCTCTTACGGCCCTCAAACTTTGGCATGATCTTTGCTCTCTTGACTTAGATGACACCCCATGGGCACTGGTGAGAGACCTAAATTGCATACTCAATCCTGAGGATAAGAAAAAGGGCAAACCATTTAAACAAACTAGATCAATTAGAAACTTACAACACCTACTATAGCATCAAGGTCTACTTGTTGTTCCTCTTACTGGCCCTTAGTACACATGGTGCAATAATCGTAGTGGGGGAGCTAGGATACACTACCATCTAGATAGAGTCATGGTCAATCACTTCTGGATAGAAAAATTCCCAAATTTGACATCAAAAAGTGTTACACAGATGTGCATCTGATCATCCACCCTTGTGGTTTGAGACTAATGATCTCATCATACACAGACCTAGACCTTTTAGATATGAGCATTTTTTGTTTGAATACCTTGAACCTTGGCAGATTGTACAACAAAGAATGGAATAAACAACATTGGGTCACTTCCCTAGGAAATATCCCTGAAGCCCTAAGGAGAATTAAACATGAGACTTCCTTGTGGAACAAAACAGACCTAGGTAGACTGGAAATAAGAGTAAAAATGATTAAGAAAAAAATTGCAGACCTTGAACTGAAAGATGAACGACACCTGTTGTCAAACCAAGAACTTGGCACACTTAGAACCTTATACAATTAGCACTCTGCTCTCTTAAGACAAATTAACATCAAGTGGTGGAGTAAATCTAGGACAAAATGGATATAGGAGGGGGATAGGAATTCTAGATTTTTCCATCTAAGCTCTCTTATTAGAAACAAAAGGAATCATATTTCAGCTATTCAGGACCAACATGGAGATACTTTCACTAGGGAAGATTACATAAAAACTCTTTTTGTCTCTCATTATGAGAAGTTTATGGGAACCTGAAAATAACTCTCTCTCTCTCTCTCCAACTAATTGGCCCACACTCCCTGCCCTAGACAACTCTCATCACTATGACTTAGAAAAACCCATCTCCAAAAAAGAGATCAGAGACTGTTTATGGTTCATGCCAAACGGTAAAAGCCCGGGTCCAGATGGGTTCACCATAGAATTTTATAGACACTATTTAATAACAGTTGTTCTAAGCTTTTTTAACCTCGTGATCATGCTAGCTGAGTGGAAAAGCACAATCTTGATTTTCATTCCCAAAAAATCTAACCCCTTAGTTGTTTTAGATTACAAACACATATCTCTATGTAATGTATTATATAGATTAGTAGCCAAGATCCTAGCAAATAGATTAAAACCAGCACCATCTCTTCTCATTGATCTTATTCAATATGCTTATGTATCTCAAAGATCAGTACAAGATAACATACTAATTGCTCAGGAAATAGCCCACTCAATGACAAAAGGCAGGAAAAAATATATGCTCTTAAAAATTGATATGGAGAAAGCTTTTGATAGAATTTTTTAGTCCGCTATTACTCATGTCTTGCAAGCTATGAATTTTTCTCCTAAATTCAGACATTGGATAGAAATGTGCATTTTTTCACCCTCCTTCACCTGCTGCATAAATGGATTTCTCTCTCAATCATTTGTGAGTCACAAAGGAATTAGACAAGGGGATCCTCTCTCACCCTATATCTTCATTCTAGTGTCACATGTTCTGACTTCCTTAATGCACCATGAGGTTTCCATTGGCAAAATCATACCCTTTAAAGTTAATGATTTTCATCTTAGTCGTCTCCTTTTTGCTGATGATCTACTGGTGTCACTTGCAGCCACTAAGAAAAATGGTATTGCACTCTTGTCCATTTTCAAACAACATGGGAACCTCACTAATCAAAAGATAAATTACAACAAATTTACACACACACACACACACACACCTGATAGTAACAAATGGGTTGGATGGATCATTCTCCGGCGTATCCAAACTACCTCAAAGGTTCAAACTTCCTATGAAAACTTTGCTATGGTAAGCTACCTACACTGACTTGGATCTCCTAGTTTGATCAATCTAAAGCCTCTACATGTGTATTGTGTAATCAACACCCAAAAATTGTAAAGCATTTATTCTTCTCATGCCCTGTTACTTTGCAACTATGGTCAGTGTTCCAAAAGGAAATGTCTTATTCTTTCAATGATTTTAACTCTTGGCCTCTGGGTTGGTGGCTTTTTGAGGGTAACCCACTCACCAATCCATCCAAACAAACCATTTTGTCACTAATCTTGTATTGTCTTTGGGGTATCTAGAATTGGAGAGATGACCTCCTGTTCAAATTCAAATAGTCTTTTGTATCTGCTGTGTGGACACGAGCTTAGGCACATTCTGAAGAGTTTATAAAAAAACATAGTTCTGAGGGACCCTCCGCCCCCAAAGACCTAACTTGGGTCAAGTGGCAGCCCCCTCCTCCACTCTATTTTAAGTTGAACACAGACGGGTCCTTCTCTGGACCCGAAGAGGAAGGGGGTGCATGTTATATACTTAGATCCTCTAATGTTAGACTTACCTTTGCAGATGCAGAATCCAGGCGGTTCTCCATTGTTCTAATTGCAGAAGTTCGGGCTCTAAAATGCGGACTCCGGCATTGCAATCAAATAGGTGCTGCAAACATCTGGATCGAATGAGACTCGGCCAACTTGATCTCTATCTTGCAAAGAAACTCTGCTTGTCCATGGAGGGTGTTGAGCATTTTGGAGGACTGATGGGCCCTCATTCAAAACTGCGGCCATGTCATTGTAAAACATATATATCGTGAAGCAAACAAGGTAGTGGACTTTTTAGTGAACTTAGCTAGATCTACATTTACATCTACTAATATTTTTTTGGCGGGAGGACCCATCTCAAAGCCTCCTAAATATTTTGTACTCAAACATCTCTGGTTCTTATTCTAATAGATAATTTCATTATACTTTAAAAAAAATTACAACATGCGATGTACATTCATTAATCCTTATTATGTTACTAGAGATACAAAGACTATATATATATATATATATATTACTTAAAATAAATTATGCATTAATTATATATGAGCTGTAAATTTATATTTTTATTTAATAATTTACATCGGTGATATGTTCTTAAATATTATTTATATAATATTGAGGTGATATCAATTTAGAATATAAAATGTCAATGAGTCGGATCTAATAAATTTTTTTTATACAATTCCACCAACTCATGGCCGAGTCGGATATTTTACGAAAATTCAGATCCGACCCAAGGGGTCGATTTTGTTATAATTTTATTATTTTCATCTAATATAAAAATGAGAAAATATAAAATAAAATAATATATAATATAACACTGAAAATTTATAAAATAAATATATAAAATAGACGTGTCACCAAATATTCAAAAAACTTAAGCTAATGAATAAAGCAACATGACATTCATAATTTTAATACTCTCTTCATGCGTGGAACTATGACAATTCAGTTTAGCTTAAAATTTTGAATTAAAAATAATAATTTTTAATACGAACTTCTAAATTTTGAACTCTAAATATTTGGCTCTAATATATATACATATTATATAATTTTTAAAAGTTAAACTTATAAAAAAAATATTATCATTAAATTTATATTCTTAATATATTAAAATAAAAAAAAGTAAAATTAATTTTTCAATCAGCCATTGTTGAACCTATAGAAAGGGGACGTGAGTCCATGGGGCCAATCCCTATTTTAGATTTAAAATATATTAATATATATAACTATTAAAGGAGAAATTTATGGAATCTGGACAAGTGATAATGGTTATGAAATTTCTCTATGGTAAGCAAACAAACATTTATACGGTAATTTCAAATGCATCGTTTTATAAGCGCAATCAATTGCAGGTGTCAAATGTATTTTGCTAATTTTACTAACGAAGTTATTTTAGTTAGATTCATTAAAGCAACAAATCTAATATTTTTTTGATAATTCAAATAATTTAGCTTTCATAGACTTTTATCATCAATAAAATGTCTATTTTTCGTAAAAAGTAAATTTATTTAAATTATGATAGTGAACAAATACATATATGAAATCTTTCAAGAAACATAATAAGAATAGGAGGCTGCAGGGCAAGAATCCGTAAACGTTCCGGAAAAAGAGCTAGGTTCCAAAATTTTGGATATTAAATGTTATTAGTGTATAATATTTTTTAAAAAATAAAATCCTATATATTTTTCTAGATAGTCTCCTTCCAATTTTATGGATTAACTCTGACTACAAAATTATTATTGATTTATCTTTTTTCTCTAAAAGCTTTGTAATTTATATGTACTTGAATCCTTTTCGAAAAAAAAATGACGAATAGGAAGGGTTTGGGGAAGCCTGGTCTCCAACACCCACCCACCACAATTTTTTTAGCCCTGAAGTATATTTATCTATAACAGTTAGAAGAAGAGAAAAAAAAATATACATGTTGACTTTTTTTTCAGTTTTTTGAGTTTGGGTTCTTTACATTGCAACTACCTATTGGTTGTTGATTGCTGAAAATTATTCCTCACACATATTTATAAAATATGATTCAACTTTCTCAATTGAATTTGCAAGTACAATTAAGTTGTTGGTGGTGATTTATTTGAAACCGTTGACATTCATTTTCGACCTGCTCCATCTCTTGATTTTTGCTGTCAGGATCTAATATTTTGTGTTGTAAACATATAGTTTAGGCTTAGGATAAATAAGTAGTTTCAAAAGTTAACGCATGCATACTACACGTTCAAATCATAAGAATTATCTCACACTGGGGCGGACCAACACTAGGTGAAATCTCGACCTCACAATAATAATAATAATAATAATAATAATAATAATAATAATAATAATAATAATAATAATAATAATAATAATAATAATAATAATAATAATAATAATAATAATAATAGTTAATAAATAAATTAAATATTTATTACATAAGAAATTATTTATAACTTAGATGAATAAATTATTTCGACTTACATCACGAGTTCAATTCAATATTTTTATTAATAATTTATTTTTATGTAGTTTCGTTTCCTAATGTCAAATATGATATAGTGTGTGTATACCATGCGACTGCTTATTCTAAATGGGATAGAGACAACATCGCTTCTCATTTTTTATGTAAAACACTTTACGAACTTTTATAAACATTAATTAATATATTGTTGAATTAAAGTTTAAATGATTAGTGTGATGTCTCGAAATATGATATTTCAGAGGATTGAAACTTGAAAGTGCTATATATTCAAGTACATAATATTAAATTATTTATTATTGTAATCGTGAAAAAAATTTAGCATTTAACTTAAATTCAATTTACATGCTATTTTTTTCTTATTTCAAAACGGCAATAGCCTTTATAGTTTATACTAAAAAAACTAATAACATCTTGATTCTAGACGCTCGAGTTTGTTCCGAAAAAAATGAACGCTTAAAATTTGGTATATACTTAAATTGAGCATGTATGTACTTAGTTGCAGCAAAGGGATTTATCGATGGTGAATAAAAGAAATTTGTGTTCTTTATCTGTGTGCTGTACGTGACTCAGCATTTCTTATTTTATGCATCTATCGTATTTATTTTCGTAATATGGTGGTTCCGTTTTGTCATCTTCCCATGTGTTTCCCAAGCAGTAACAAACTAAAGAAATAAGAATCAAAATTGACACACTAAATTAAGTGATCGCAAATTAGTAGTTTCGAATTCGAATTATAAAATAATTAAATTTAATTAAAAAAATATTATTTTTATTTTTATTTTCGCTCCGAGTTAATCGAGTGTTAGTAATTTTGGACATCGAAAACTTCGTGAGCGTGCCAAAAAAACTAAGAAAATAAATCAAGATCGCATCATCCTATGTTGAAACAACTGCTGTGGATCATCCATTATATTTTACTTTCCATTATTGTTATTTCTAAAATTAATGAAGACATGGTGCTTCATTTCTCCTTCCTCAATAACTTAATGGATCCAGATGTTTACGTTGAAGTCATATTATATTTCCCTTAAATACTTATAAAAGATCTATTTTAATATATGGCTGGAAAAAAAATCATATCTATGATCAGCCGAAAGCAACCTCTACATTTAGGTAATATTTATTTTCCTCAAGGCAACTTATCTAATATGTATCTGGCGTGGCACGCATGTACACGACCGCATTTTTTGTCCCTTTTTTTTCCTCTTTTCGGTATGGATGGGTCACCAAGTCCCTATGAACTATTCTTTCTTAGATAAAAAAATGAAACAAAAAATTGACATGAAAATAAACAAATGGTCTCCTTCGTAAAAGAAAAAAAAATAGAACGTTCGATCTGATGAATTATATACTTGTATGAAATTTATTATTTCAACAAGGCACGGAATATTTTATTATGATTTTTTATTGAAATTCTAAAATTATTAACTGAAAATAAAATAATAATTATTAATATAAAAAGAGACGAGTTGCCATTCACTTCCATGCAATTTTCCAGGCCCAGTTCATGCAGCCTTAACGGCCCACTAATATTTTAAGAAGCGGCGCGCCATGATCCCGTGCCCGCCACGTGCCACCTCAATTTTTTTTGCTCGCACGTGCCGCCACCCAGCATCGTGAACCAAGCAAAGCATGTGGTCTTTTCTTTTGCTTCCAATCTCATCTCCGTGCCATTTCCCTTCTACGCATCACATGTCGCCCCACAGTTTTATTATTTACAAATAAAACGTCAACGGTCAACCGAACTGCGGATCCGACGGACGTGCTTTAATCCAAAATTCATCGGACGGTAGAAGCAACATGCCTATAGGAAAAAAAATATGCGGACGCTTACTCCCCAATGGGTGGTAAAAACCTCGTGCTGAGCTCCTTTGAAGCGTCGTTATGGTTTTTTAGTTCATTTCCGAGGAAAGAAAAGAAAATTTTGTTGTCGTCGTCGTCGCCGGGACGAGTCCTCGCCAAATTGCCGCCTGGAATCCATGGAGCCGTCGTCGTCGTCTTCTTCTTCGCAGTCGCCGTTGATCGAGAGGCTGAGGAGCACCGGCGGGGGTCCTTCGCCGCTCCTCTTCTTCCTCTTTTTCCATAAGGCGATCCGCTCCGAGCTCGACCGCCTCCACCGCGCCTGCGTCGCCCTTGCCACCGGCGCTGAAGCCGAAGGAGACGGGGATCTCGAGTCCGTATCCAGTCGCTGCGAGTTCCTCTTCACCATTTACAAGCACCATTCCAATGCTGAGGACGAGGTATGTGTTTGTTATTCTTCGTCTCCGAATCCGGTCGATTTCGAGCTCCTTTTAGGGATCTTAGGGTTTTTGGTTCGTGACAATTGGATGATGATTTGAAGTTTTAGCTGGACTGGGATCGATTCTAAGGCCCAAGCATTTATGGTTTCCCGATCAAACGATTGATAAAATTAGGTAAGAATGTGTGACGGTCTCTTCGGATCCTGGCGCATGTTATTGGCATTGAAATCAGATCTAAGCGTAGGAAATCACCGTGAAGTAAAAGATAGAGGTGTTAGAGTTTGCATGTTAAAGAAGAGGAAGTGATGATATGGGGGAGTAAAATTAAAGGAAGAAATAGGAAGATTTGTATTGAAAGTAAATGTGAATGATATCACCTATGCTTTTTATTTTGCAAACTGCAAACTTATTTTGGTGTAATAACTTGTCTTCCTACAATTCAATAAAAAAACTTGTCTTGTTATAACTGTTCAGATTGCGGCTTGGTGCCACATGAATAATTTGAAGCACCCTGAATATAAAGACTCCTTTTGCTCCCCAAAGGGATATACAATATCTATTATTCATATTTTTCGGTGTATCGGCTTGTTAATTTATTAGGCGCAATTGCAATGCAACTCCATATGCATCTGGATTTAGTTTTTGGAAGCACAAACACAGATGACTTTATGTTGTTCCAAGTCAATGGTAACCCCTATATACATGGTGGAAAACAATTTCTCTTTTGCATCATGAATGTCGCAAATCCTCTAGTTTCCATTATTCTACTGGATCAGCATTATTAGTTTATTACTCTAATTGATTGAACCACCTTTATTGTAGGTTAACAATGTAAGGATCATTTCTGTCAGTGATCTGCTTTATTATGTTTAGTAATGGTGTCTAACGTTTTGACATGCACCACTGTGAGAAAAAGAATTACATAATCTTATGTACTTTCTTAAAACTAGAGTTCTGATAGAGTAACCTTTTTTTCATACCTCGATTTGCAGGTAATTTTTCCAGCTCTTGACAAACGTGTCAAGAATGTGGCACGAACATATTGTCTTGAGCACAAGGGAGAAAGTGACCTTTTTGATGAACTGTTTAAGTTGATATATTCTGATGCACAGAGTGACCACCACAATGTAAAACGAGAACTTGCTTCACTTACTGGAGCAATACAAACATCTCTTGCACAACACATGTCAAAAGAAGAAGAACAGGTAACTTCTAGATCTTTTATTATGTTATATAATATATCTTGTGAAATGTGAACTGCGTAGTCTTGTTCATATGTGACTAGAAATTACTGAATGTAGGACTGTGCAATCTTTGCTTACCAATGAACTAAGGTGTTTATTTGAAGTTCTGGTCAGATCTGGCAGTGACATATGTTGAAAGTCTCCTTAAATAATCATTGTTTGTAGTCTACAAGTATCTTGCATCCAAAACATCATCATTCTGCTTTATTACCTCAGTTCATCCACTTGTCAGGCATCAATGATTTAGTTTGTCTTGAATTGTTGTGATGATTTCACCCAAATTTTGGATGTGGATTCATTTGCTAAATATTCTCTCACTCAGATGTTAACTAACCTTGCTCATTTGGATGTGGATTCATTTGCTAAATATTCTTTTTTCAGCTTCTATTAGTTATTGACCTCTTTTCTTTAATTTCTGCAGATGACTCATAGTTAATGTGTGCTTATCATTTGCCTTCCCTTGATGTAGGTCTTCCCACTGCTTTTCGAGAAGTTTTCACTTAAAGAACAAGCTGATTTGGTTTGGCAGTTCTTATGTAGCATCCCTGTCAACATGGTGGCAGAGTTCCTCCCTTGGCTTGCTTCTTGTGTCTCTGATGATGAACGAAAAGACATGATGAGATGTTTGTGTAAGGTGGTACCTGAAGAAAAACTTCTCAGGCAGGTAAGGTTCTTATTCCAGAAAAACTAATCATTTAAACAAATCCACAAACCGACTTAACAGATAGTTTAAAGCTATAGGTGATATTTACATGGATGAATGGCGAAAGATTGACAAAGTGGCAAAAAGGAGATAGCATTGAGTCACTAGATGCTAAGATGGGCATGTTTGTACATCCAGCTAAGATGTTTTTTGGTGCTTGCAAATATTCCCGGACTAGGAAGAGAAAGCATGCAGAACCAAGCTCCGAAGATTTTGATTCATCAGGGGCATACCCAATAAATGAAATAGTAGATTGGCACAATGCTATCATGAAGGAGGTTAACAATATTACAAAAGAGGCAAGAAAAATCCAACTGTCCCAAGATTTCTCTGATCTTTCTACATTGAGTGCAAGGCTTGATTTTGTGGCAGATATATGCAATTACCATAGGTACAAGATCTTGCAAGTCCCCCTTTCCCTCATTCTTTTATATATTTTTAAGAAAGAGAAGCTGTATTTTGTTTGAATGTTATTCTAAATTGAATATTGTTCGGGTACAGAATGGGGATATGTTACTTTCATTGTACTTCCACTGATAGTTATTTCTGTTTCTACTTTCTAGTATTTTCACTTTTATGTTATTTTCCTACTTTTCAATAAAAAGCTTCATTATATAAGTATAAATGAATGCAATTATGAGTAGTTGCTACTTTGTTTTCAGTATTTCTCACATTGGTATTACCATGCAGTATGGCAGAGGATCAAATTTTATTTCCAGCATTAGAGGAAGGCATCTCATTTATTAAAGAACATGCAGAAGAGAAAACTCAATTTGAAAAGCTTAAATGCCTAATCAAATTCATCCAAAGTGACGGTGCCAGCTCAAATTCAATTGAACATTATGCCCAGTTGTGTTCTCATGCTGATCAAATCATGACGACTATTCAAACACACTTCCACAACGAGGAAGCTGGGGTATGCCTTAAATTAATGACAAATCTTCGTTTTAGTATCTTAGACATGAATGCCAGTGTTGATTTTATTGTTTTTGCTTTACCAGGTACTTCCTCTAGTGAGGATACATTTCTCACCTGAGCAACAAAGAAAGCTTCTTTACAAGAGCATATGTGTGATGCCTCTAAAAATGATAGAGCGTGCTTTACCGTGGTTATTTGCAACACTATGTGAAGAAGTGGCAATCTCATTTATCCACAATATGAAGATGGCAGGTCTTGTTTACATATTATTGGCTTTAAAAACTCTGAATTCTACTTTTTTTTGAAGTATATAGGAACGGCTAAATGATTTTGTTAGTCATCCATGTACATCATATAAAAATGTGAACAGGTATAGTAAGATCCAAGTGCAGTCACGTCAATGGAAAATATTACTCATTTCTTTAGTGTATTTATATAATTAACATTTTATGTAATATCCATACTTAGTTTCAATGATAAGATTGTTAAACAGTTCTTAAATACCATAATAAATTCCTGAAAAGAAATATGTTTCATGGTGTTCTTGGTATTATTTCAAAAGTAATTTTTTTTTATATTTTTCAGCCTCATCATCCGAGACTGCACTGGTTAATCTTTTCTCTGGTTGGGCATGCAAGGGTTATATATTTGGCATCTCAAAATCTGGAAAATTCACATGTTTGTCTTCCAAGGCAAATATTGGTTACAAATTAAATAGCAAGGAGAAGACAGAAGAAGATAATAATCAAGGATATGATGTGCAAAGTTGTCCTCAATGTGAGTTATCAACTCTGCATATGAGCAACAAAAGGAATTGTAACGATCAATGCAGTTTCTTGGACTCATGTAACAATATTGCTGAAATGGAAGCTTCGGAAACTACTGACGTTATAACGTGCTTTAACAGCTTAAAACCGTGCCATGCACCAGGATTGGGGCTTAACAGCAGTAACCTAGCAATGGGTTCTTTGTCTGTTTCAAAGTCTGTCCATTCACTTTCCCACAATTCTTTTCCTCCTTATCTAAACTCCAGTCTCTTTTCCTGGGAGACAGATGGCTCGTCTGATGCCAGGAACTCATTCAGGCCTATCGACATCATATTCAAGTTTCACAAAGCAATAAAAAAAGATTTGGAGTATTTAGATATTGAATCTGGAAAACTCACAGGCTGTAGCAAGGAGTTTCTGCAGCAGTTTAACGGAAGATTTTGCTTGTTGTGGGGTTTGTATAGAGCTCACAGCAACGCTGAGGATCGTATTGTTTTTCCAGCTCTTGAAACAAGAGAGGCCCTTCATAATGTCAGCCACTCTTACTCTCTAGATCACAAACAGGAAGAGAGGCTCTTTGCTGATATATCTACAACTCTATCAGAGTTTTCACAGTATTATGACACCTACATTGATTGTGATGAGACTGTTGTTAACTGTCACACTTGTAGTGATACCGGGTTGACAAGGAAGCACAGTGAGTTTGTAACAAAACTTCAGAGCATGTGTAGGGCTATAAGGGTAACTCTGGACCAACATATTTTTATGGAAGAACTTGAATTGTGGCCATTGTTCGACAAACATTTCTCTGTTGAGGAGCAGGACAAGCTAATTGGTCGCATTATTGGATCAACTGGAGCAGAAGTGCTTCAGTCAATGTTACCATGGGTGACTTCTGTGTTATCTGAACACGAACAAGATATGATGATGGAAACATGGAAAGGGGTTACCAAAAATACTATGTTTCATGAATGGCTAAATGAATGGTGGAGTGCAAAACCTATTTCTCCACACGCAGCAGAGGAGACAGATTTTCTTCCAGAAGGTAATGTTGTGCAATATAGAATTTCCTTTTTCTTTTTTGCTATAAGTGGGACAAATATGAATCTAAGGACTCCATACTTCCTTTTTCTTCTGCACTCATTCTCTTGTGATTTTTCTAGGGGCTGAACACCATGAAAATCTCAACCAAAATGGACAGACTTTTAAACCGGGATGGAAGGATATTTTTCGAATGAATCAGAATGAACTAGAAGCAGAGATACGAAAGGTTTCCCGAGACTCAGCACTTGATCCTCGAAGAAAAGCATATCTTATTCAGAATCTTATGACAAGGTTTGTTTCAATTAAAAATGTATAGGCAATTTCATCTTCAAGAATTATCTTTTTCTCGCCATTTCTCTGAAATATGAGAATAAATTATTCCACCATTTGGAGTTTTCGCTCTTTCTTTTATGAAGCCCTGATAGTATTTTCTTATGGATTCAATTCTGCAGTCGTTGGTTGGCTGCACAACAGAACTTGTCTCAAGGAAGCACTAATAAAGACAAAGATGGCAACCATGTCCCCGAGTGCTCTCCTTCATATCGGGATTCAGAGAAGAAGATATATGGTTGTGAGCACTATAAAAGAAACTGTAAAGTTCTCGCCCCATGTTGTAAGAAGCTATTCACCTGCAGATTTTGTCATGACAGTGTTAGTGATCATTCTATGGACAGGTAAGTTCTTATATTATTCTATGGGAATATATTTATCTTTCAATGCTATTACTTGCTTATAATCAGCAACAATGTTGGTTTGTTCCTATTACGATATTCTGGTATGCCATGTCTGCAGGAAAGCAACAACTGCAATGATGTGCATGAACTGTCTAAAAGTCCAGGCTATTGGCCCAATATGCAAGACACCTTCATGTAATGAGCTTTCAATGGCCAAATACTTCTGCAAATTCTGCAAGTTTTTTGACGACGAAAGGTACATTTGTAATGTTCATACACTATATAAATATGGGTTCCTAATTTATCTAAGAAATACTTAGAATAGGACAGATGTAGTATGCTAATCTTTCCTGGAGTTGGCAATTAAACTTCGATTAGTATCTTTGACAATGTCTTGATCTACCCATGAAAAAGTACAACTATTTTGTTATTCGTAACATACCAGGCCTTCTTCTAAAGTAGGTTGTTTTAGTGCATGAGCATGTAGTTCAATTCCATTTGATGCAAATTAAGCTGATAGTGAAGGAGGAGATATAACTTGGCAGATCATTGACCATGATGTTTTTGTCCTATCATGTGCTTAACATGTAATACTATGTGCATAGAGGCAAGAGATGGACCTTGGCACTTAATGAACTAAAAGATGTAGCTACAGTCACAGGTTTAGCATCTTTTCTTACATACAAACCATAAACCCCTGTCATAGAGGCAAGAGATGGACCTTGGCACTTAATCAACTAAAAGATGTAGCTACAGTCACAGGTTTAGCATCTTTTCTTACATACAAACCATAAACCCCTGTCATAGTTGGAAAATATCAATGTGGCATATGCCTTGAAACTGAATGGATTTACCGTAGTTGAGAAAACTATTCATTTGGTCAATTTGATGGGATTACGCCACTAAAATATATGAGAGGAAATTTTATAATATTCTTCATGTGCTATGTTTTCAAGCTAGAAAGACTTTCTGATGAAAGAATTGGGATTTCACTGGAAACTTGTCTGATCCTTTTTGTACCGAGTCTACAGAGTTGTAATATTTTGTTTCTGTCTCAGGGCTGTATACCACTGTCCATTTTGCAACATATGTCGCCTTGGGAAAGGACTTGGTATCGATTTCTTTCACTGCATGAAATGCAATTGCTGTTTAGGAATGAAATTAGTTGAGCATACATGTAGGGAGAGAAGTCTCGAATCAAACTGTCCCATATGTTGTGATTTCCTGTTTACATCAAGCACTCCTGTAAGGGCACTACCTTGTGGTCATTTCATGCATTCAGCTTGTTTTCAGGTTGGTCTTTTTCCCCCAAGTATACTTGATGCTGCTCTAAGACGGCCTCTTTTTCCCCTTTGAATACTAAGATTATAGGAACTAACTTTACCTACTCTAAAAACTTTTCAGGCGTATGCTTGCAGTCACTATACTTGCCCGATTTGTAGTAAATCCTTGGGAGATATGACAGTAAGATAAATGTTTTTTTTTTTCTGTGAACTTTAAGTTTCTCATATTTCTCTCAGATGGTCTTACTGCTTTATTATTGGCTCGTTTTACTTGTTCTACTTTGACCAGTGAAAGATTTCAGCTGTTTGCCAAATTGCAATTACTTTCTTTTGGTCACTGATGTGTCTCTCTGCAGATCTATTTCGGAATGCTTGATGCTTTGCTAGCGGCAGAACAATTGCCAGAAGAATACAGAGATCGTTATCAGGTACTGATATCTTTTTCATCAAATTGGCTTGCTGATTTCTCATCATTATGAATCATGATTTGTTATACTAATTGGTACTTAATTTATACATCCAGGATATACTCTGTAACGATTGCCATAGAAATGGAAGATCTAGGTTTCACTGGCTGTATCACAAATGCAGCTCTTGTGGCTCATATAATACACGAGTGATCAAGAGCGACCCTGTCACATGTTCTACATCAGGCCATTGAAAGTTATTTATCTACACCTCCATTCTTTGAGCAGAAAATTTTCCTTTTATTATAGGCTGAGGCACATGTATTGCATATAGGCTGAGGTGTCATGTATTGCATATGGGCGGCAACATAATTTAATGTTATTTTTTTTTGGTAAATAACATTATGGTGCTATTTTTTCATGGCTAAAATGCCAATCCTTTTTCATATCACTGATTGTCAATTTAAACATAGAGCAGTGACTCTGGGCATGTTGGCAATTTTGTTTTCGGCCTACTCTATCAGCAGGCTGATATTTTGAAGCCATCCCCTGCTCAACAGTATCCATGTTGAGATTTCTGTTCATAATGCCTTCAAATCTATAGCCTGGGATTGGTTGTGCTTGTATTCATCTGTTGACACTTTAACACAGTTTCTGAGGTCCGTGATAGACCAAATGGAAGACCTGTTTGAAGTAGAGTAGGTAGATGAGAAAAGGGAGTAAAGAGGTGATTTCGACTGTTGGATTTGATTTGGAGACTTCCATGATCAAATTTGAAAATTTTAGTTCCAACTTAAATTGCTAATTAGGCTCTCCAACTTGAAGAACGACAACATCTTCGGGAATATGAACAAAGCTAGGATCATACTTTACACTTGAAGCGGTTCAAGTAGGTTTTTGCAGGATCTGCAAGTGTAAGTAGTTGATATAATAAAATACCAGTAAGGCTGTAATGTTGTGTCATCTTTTTTGTTTGACCAACTCTTGACAAAAGTCTACTACGAAGCAGAGTAGACTTACAATTTCCCTTACTGGAATATTTTTGTAACATTATATAGTTTCCTAGCAAAAGCTCCATCTGGCACTCACAAACTTATTATCTTCGGGCTCAAATGTTTTTTTTCTTCTTATTTTTGCTAAAAATTTTCGCAACTTAATGAAATATGGTGCTGATAGGGAGTAGGAATTTTCGTTTTTTAAGCAACACATAATGTGCGTTCTCCGCAGAATCCTTGTGGAGCTAAACAACCTCAACACTTTCTTGAGTATTCATCAAGCTGAAAAAAGTATCTGCCAGTTTACAATCCAAGCTCCCACCCACTTTAGGAATCAGCTAATTTTTTTCTCACTAAATGTTTAACTGACAACCGTAACAGAGGAAACTTAAATTCGCATCTCAGAAATGTTCATTTATGGAGTTGTCTAAACGTTTCTAAACTCTTCTGCGATTATCATCGTCTAGAGATTAATCAGGGCACGCAGGATGTTTAAACAAGAGGGGCAACTTCCACGACTTGCCTGAAAATGATCATTTTGCTATTGGCTTTGAACAAATATGGATCCAACACCTGCAAGTTGCCAATCATGCCTTACAAATTTATTCGAAATAGGCAAATATGCAAAGGTGAGATCTTTCACCTAACACGAATTTAAGACATCTCAAACAAATCTTCCGAGTCTCCATAACTGCTAACAGTTATGAGACAAGCCGAGAGAGATCTTTCGTGTTTCGCTTTGACCAGAATATCAATTTTTATGCTCATATTATAAACATTCCGGCCCTACATGATGGATAATTTATCAGAGAAGAGAACAATTCCTTCCTAGAGAACAAACTGCCAAAAAAAGGTCTATGACACAAAATCCTTGTCAAACAATAGATTCCAATCTCATTGCCTCAGTTTGCTGCTGGAGAGTTTTGTACTTAACAGGTTTCTCGTCTCCTATTTCAAGCTTCGGCACTAAGGGCACGCTCAATTTCTTCCAGTGATCTTCCCTTAGTTTCCACCACATTGCGAGATATGTAAAGCACTGCAAGAAGGCAGACTGTTGCAAATCCCAGATATACCTTGCTGATCCCAAACATCTTCACCACGCTCAAAAAGTATAAGCCAATCACAAAATTGGATACCTGTCAATACAAGCAAGAATTTAGGTCTTATAAGATATTGGAAATCAAAATCTTTTGCTACCGTAAAAAAGACTATTGATGCGAATGGCCCTTTTGCAGGTCCTAAAATTAGAAATGGGCATGTAACCAGTAATTGGGTGACCTTCAATAAAAAATGAATAGACCGGAGAATTCCAACCTAATGAACATGCTTATATGATATCAGTGATAAGTCGGCAAAGAATATACTTTAAAGTTAAAAGTATCCTGAGAAGAAAACTTGTGATTGCTGCATCCAAGATACCTTAAAAACGTGTACAAGGTTTATAACCAAAAGATTTGGCAAATGAGACTATTCATTTTCAAGCTTTCTTAAATCCTTAGTAAATCCATTTATAAATGAAATAATGGGTTCTCCGACAATACCCAGTGCATGCCAAGAGATAATGCAACAGCCTTGGCTCTAATTCTTGAAGCAAATATTTCGGGGAGTAGAAGCGCAGGTACAGGGCCAGCACCCAGAGAGAAAGAAAGCACATAACTGATCATTAAATGATATCAACCAGTTAGTGTAACAGGAGCAGCTCTGAGGGAACAAGAGATGTAATATACAGAATAGAATGTCATTCACTTACAGAACTGTTCCAAGAACTGCTAGAGTTCCTGCATAAGGTGCCAAGACCTTCCACGAAAAAGAGAGTGATTATATATATGTATAAGAGAATAAAGAGAATTCTTTTTTACATGTTTGCTTCTGGAAATTGTTATAATTCAAAAGATGATAAATACAATTTCGTATCTAACATGTTTGCATTCTGCCAGCTAGCTTTGATGTTTTACTTTTTTTCTTTCATTGGTGCAAAATAACACATTGGTTGGTCATGGTTTAAGCTTACTGAGGCAGAATGGTGAGAAAGAGAATAGTAAGATTTTTATTGTGTGATGCTGATGTCGGATCAGTTTGAAATTTATCTGGGTAACCCTCATGCGACAAGTAAGCTACATAATCCGAAAGAAAAATCATCTAAGCACACAAACAAGAAAAGTTGTGCAAAACACTACAAGCATTCAAAATTAAACATGATCTGTTTATAGACAAAAATCTGTGACAAAAGATACATAAAAAATATTTACATTACTAAATAAATTCTGTTAGTTGCATCATGGAATCTGATTTGAAATGCAATATCCGGTGAAAACTGATGAAAGTGAAATTCTCATTAGTTTTGATGGAGGGATTGCTTTCATGCTTTAAATCCATGACCTCTTAGTCATTGGAAGAGCTACTAAATGACAAATCAGTATGCAACATAAAGAATGACATACTCGTTAAGTCACACAGAAACAATATGTCTTAAACATCTCTATCTCTTCTCTTTAAAAAATATGAACATCTCCAATTCTTAATCATCAATTTATTTTTCTCAGTAACACGAATATCGCCTCTGTTCAATTTGAGATGGGAGGGAAGCATGTTAAGATAATAGCTAATACGAGTTGAGTTTTCATCATATTATGAATTTATATGAATAAATTTGAGTTGATGTATTACCATTCCTGTGAAGCTTGTCATTATAAGGCTTTTCCGTCCTTGCTTGTCCATCAGAGAAGATGCAATGGCAGTACCTGATGGTACAGATATTTTTAGCTTTGTAATAAATCAGATGACTGAAATCAGAAATATTGTCCAGAGGTTGCATAAACATACCAAAAACATTTGATGCACCAACAAGAGCACTTGCTGCAACATCAGAAGCAACTCCTGCATTGCGGAATACAGCTGTTGAATAATATACAACAGCATTTATCCCGGCCAACTGCTGAAACAAGAACAACGCAGCTCCCACACTCACCACTGTAGATAAGAATATTTTTTAGTAAAGTTGCTCATTGTGTAGGCCAGCTCAAGGCAGCAAAATTGGAAATCCTTAAATTTGTGAAAATACTGAATGTACACATTATAGATGAAGTGAGAAATAAAAAAAGGTTGACACATATTTTCTCATACAACTATACTGGCACATTAGAGAGAAGGTCTGAAAATTAAGCATCTTAACGATGAATAACAAGGGCACATTCAATTAGTACACCTAATGATACGATGATGTTGTTTGTTATAGTTTTGCATTAATTCAATTACTTGAACTGACTACCTCGCCAATAGCGTTTGCTGAAAAGATCAAGCCAACCAGCATCTGGTTCACTGGAACTTTGACCCCCAGCATTTAAGTCATGCATAACTTCAGCAACCTTCTCTTTTCCATAGAGCTTCTTTATAGCTGTTTCTGCTTGAGAAAGTTTTCCTTGCTGCAAATTGTAAGATAATGCAGGGCAATAGAGCAAAGAAAAGAAAGGCGGCATAACAGGTAACTGCATATATTAATCGCCAAAGAAAAACCTGAAACAGCCAACGAGGACTTTCAGGACAAAAAGCCATGCCAATAGCCATCAGTATAGAGGGAACAACTGCAATGAGAAACATTGTCCTCCACCTAATTAAAAGACACATGTTAGAGAATTCTACATCCAAAACAAATAAATGAAAATCTTCGAACTGCATAGTGTAAAATTACATTAGATTTTTAGTTCATATACTCAGTAAAAGGCCTCTGTGTCATATGCTTATTAAAGAATATTCGAACAGCATAGTGTCAAATTACAATAGAATTTTTTTCTTCTAAAAGACAACAGAAAATTGTTTATTAACAAAAAAATGAAACTAGGTAAGAATGATATTTTTTTTTTGAAGGGATGATCTTTTTTTTCCAATAAAGAGCATTCTTAATGGGCATGTTATTGCATTAAGTAAAAATCTTTTTGTTTCTTCTCTTATTTTCCATTACTTTTATTCTCCTTTTCTTATTGTTGGGAAAGGGAAACTGCAAACCGTAGCAAGACTAAGATTTATAGAATAATATAAAAAGTCAGATCTAAGAATATTAGATGAATCAATATGTAAAAAGGAACTGCACCATAGGGGGTTTCCTGCCAAAGGCAATCCAGCCACCAAAGCCATGAGAATGCCAATGCAGATAAAAAGTTGATTAGCGGAACCAAGAGCCCCACGGATTTCAGTTGGTGAGATCTGAAAGGCAGAAAATGCATAATCATGCTAAATGTTCGCTTATAGTTATACAACAATAAGAAAGCGTTAACTTCCAAAGTTTGGAACCTCAGATATGTAAAGTGGCACGATGGCAGAAGATATTCCTATCCCAATTCCAGCTAGTACTCGGCCAATTATCATTGTTCGTACATCTTGGGCCGTAGCACTGCCACCAGATGGTCCGATTAGACAATGAATTTATCATGGAAATGCAAGAGCTTAATTTGTTCAAACAGTTATTGTGCATGCCTAAGAAATGTGCCAATTGCCAGTGGGATTGCATCCAGCTGGAAAGTACGAGTTCGACCAAATTTATCAGCCAAAGCCCCTCCAGTGAAAGAACCTAATGTGGCACCTGCTAGAGCTGTGCTAACAACCCATCCTGCAAGTTGATTAAAATATCATAATGTAAGCTAAAATTACAGCTCAAACAGTTAAGACATTTCAATACAGATGTCGCTTCAAAAAAGATTTAATTTCTCTATATTTTTTTTGGAGAACGTAATTTCTATAGAAGTTAGAAATAGATTTCTGCAAGAAATTAGATATTGATTCTTTTCAGGACCTTTGGGAATACAGTGATTTTATATGCAGGTCTCCATTATTGTAGTGAATAACTGAGGGATTGCAGCTGGCTCAAATTATATGTTTATTAGATGACTGACTGACACTCACTGGAAAATAGATGTACAAACCTTGTGATACTGCATTCTCAGCAATCCCAAGATCCTTGGAAAGATAATCTAGTGCACCATTCACCACACTGAAGCATATGAATCAATAAAGAAGTTAGAACAGCAACACTAATTTGGAAAAAGCTGAATAACAGGATACCAAACACACTGAAGAAGCCACTACATTTGCAGCTTCAAAATCATCTGAATCGTTCAACAAATAGATTTTATGAATCCTGATATTACAGAAAGTGATGCAAAGAAGAATGTGCCTGCAGCATATCGTTGGAGGCTAAAAGATACTTACGCAAGATGATAACCAAACAAAATAGCACCCAAGCAAGCAACAGCAACATATGGCAAAACATTTGGAGAAGACTTTGTCTGGATTTTATCAGAGGGAACATTCTCCAGATCATCTACATCAGAGAGAAGAAAAAAATGACATTACTCGCAAAGAAAAATGACAGGAACTTATTATTTCTAAATTCAAGTCAACAGATACAAATAGGTTTATCCCCGATGGTTAGAACTACAAAATTTACTCCTTCCACCAAGACAAATCTTCACATTGGAATTTGGCATTCGTAGATATGTTTATCCATCAACAGGGATTCCACGATAGACCAAACGCACAGCAAAAAGGAATCGAAACGATGAAATATACCAGAAGCATGTGCCTTCACGTATCGAGCTCCATCCCGGGACCGGAATATCCCATCCACGCCGGACCGCAGGCGCGCCATCTCCACTCCGACCGCCGGCAGCTGCGATCTCCCGCAACAGAATCCGCGCTCCGGCATCCGCAGGCTCTTGACCGCCACCCGACTCGTCCTCCTGGTCACACCAAAACCAGCGAAGCCGCCGCCGACGCCGCCGTTTCTACTACCACTGCCGCCTTCGAGCCCATACGCCACTCCTCCGCTAATGCTTCCTTTGACTGTGATCGCGGCACTTTGCATCATTTCTTAACAGTTCCACTCGCCCGCTAATGGTTAAGAATCAAACAAACGAGAAATGATCAAATATCACAAAGAAATTTAAAGAAATCGATCTCGAACAGTGAACCAATTTGAGATCGCGAGACGAAAATTGTCTCAAGAAGAGAGAGAGAGAGAGAGAGAGAGAGAGAGAGAGAGAGAGAGAAGTGTTCGAGTTCTCGGATACGGAGAGAAGAATCGCAGAGGAATCGTATGATAAAATGCGATTGAAACGGGAGGTGATGTAATTTTCGCCCGGAACGGGAGAAAAATATCGAAGAGGAGAGAGAGAGTATTTACTTGGCGTAGTCGTGATGGATCCGGTTTACTCGTTGTGGTTGCTGCCATCGGCAAAATAGTAGAGAAGTTTTGGAAGCCTCCGATACTTCCGAGCGAGGAGAGGAGAGAGAAAGAGAACGAGACCAGTCCAAATATTTTTGTGCTCTATTTTTTTGATCTCTCACTGGAAAAGAACCAGAAAATTATTAATGAACAAATAATTATTATTTTAAAAGAAAAAAACGGATATACTCGACACGAGACTCCAACTCTTGACAGCGAATTCTACACCATCTTGTTCTCTTTTAATTTGCACGAAAAATATGACGCATGGATTATACTATAACATGCTTTGTGGACCCAACATGGGCTTCCGAGATAGATTTGAGCACAGAGTTGGGTATTTTGTTTGGTGCTCGTAAAGTAGTCAGGTAATGGTTCTTTAAAACTTATGAAACGAGCTATGTGTCATTCTAAATTCGAATGCGAATTGAACTGTTTTAATCAAATTCCAAAAAAAAATATTTTTTTCAAATAATAATAATAATAATAATAATAATAATAATAATAGAAAGTTTAATTGATTTTTCTAGAGCAAAATAATCTATGTTAAATAAAAAATAATAAATAAATAGAGTATATTAGTATTTAATAATTATCTTATTATTTATCTTTGATCATTAAGCACTATTATAAATTGTGAATTAGAACTAAAAATTAATATTTTTAATTTTATTTCTAATTTTTTTATTTTATATTAATTTATTATTATTCAATTCGATTATTCGGTTCGATTGATCTGATTTGATTCGTCGAATTATTCGGATCGATGTTCGAGTCCAATTTTAGTTCTAAGCCGACGGTTACGTAAGCAGAGAGTGAGTTAATGGGCTGTGCATTCGTCAATAAAAAAGCCCAGGCCCGTAAGGGTTGCTAACGCGTTGGCTCGTCTTGTTGACCACCTGTTCGACAAAATGCCGCACCCTTTTCACAGTCTGCAACTGGTCCGGCCGGCGGCCACCGGTCATCGGCCGTGCATGGAATAAAAGAAAAGGGCTGCATGGGTTATCCTTCGGTGTGGCGTCTAAAGTGCTCGGGTTGCTTCTCCGTGCGTGGAATAAAGAAAGGACAGCGGTTTCTTCCGTGGCTTCGTCATTCACTGTGAACTGTAGTCGTGCTTTGCAAGGTACGCTGTCATGGTTTTCTCGCTGTACAGATGTTTCACAATTAAATTTCGCATTATTTTGTTAAGTTCTGTTGCTTGCTATGGAACAAACTTTTCTTCCAACAAAGGATGTAATCAAACATCTCAAGAATAAAAATTTCTTGATCAACTATTATCATTGCAATTTTATTCTATATATAAGAAATATTATTCTTTTATACATATTATTATTTTGCCGCCCTAATTTTTGGGAAGTAACAATTCTTCAACCCTCACATGTTCAAGTTTTGACTCATCATCGAACTCGATTAATCTAATATCATATCGAATTGTGTGTTTTACTTTTATCACTCTACCTTAATTCTTGTCGGTTATATTTTATTATTCTTATTTTATGTAACATTTGAAATGACATGAATAAACTATATTTTTATAGTTGAATAAAATATATCATATTAAAAATAAATTATATTAATTATATATCTTTAATAAAAACATTTATTTATTTCATTTATATCTATAAAGATTATTTATTAATTATGATAATATAGTAACTAATCATTAATTAATTAATTAAATTTTATATAATATTATTTATATCATCATATAGTATAAATTAATTAAATTTATAATTGCGAACAATCTATGGTTGATTATTATTATAAATATATATAATATATAATATTATGTGTATAATATAAAAAAAATGGGATATGATTAAAAAAGTCAAATGGCGGAATATAAGATATTCTAGTTTTCGAGAAGAATAAAAAAATATGAATGGTGGCTTCATAATTTTCTAAATGATTTTTAAAAAAAGATTGAGAGATGCTTGACTATATTTCTGAAATAAGAGCCCTTCTTTATTCCTCAACTAAACCGTTGAAACTTGTAAAATTAAGAATAATAAGCTCTTGTTGATAGTAGCAATTGGGTATTAATAAGCTTTTTTATTTCTTAATATAGTTTTACCATATTAAAAAACAAAGTGAGTACTAATATACCTAATACATTTTTTTTTATTTTTATATATTATTATTCTTTAATTTAAAATTTTAAAATATATAATTAAGATTCTTTTATAATTATTGTTATAATAATTTTCATATCATTTGATTTTTTTCACTTTTAATATATTATATGAACTTAATGTATTATATTATATTATATTATTATATATAATTTATATTATTGTAATTATTAATTATTTTGTATGACTAGTGTAATACATTTACTTATTTTATTATTGCTTATTCTCATTTCAATGTTGAGATTTAAGCTAGTCAAGTTACCAAGTTTTCAAATTTGAAAATGGTGGTGCACAAAAATACACACCAAAATCAGTTCAATAATTCAAAATTATAACAATCAAAGTAATGACTTCAATGCAAAAATAGGAATTGTCTAATAATACAAAAATAGGTCCTCCTGATATTAAGATGTGTCTAAGGATGCTCTATAGGGTCTTCACTAGGCTTCTTACATGTTTAGTTAAACCAACCTGGTGCATATCATCAACCAAAAGGCTCACTGTGGTTGTGGAACATGGTTAAAATATTTGGCACCAATATTATGTTCGTTCAAGCTTTTTCATTGTAAATATTGTTTCCACGAAGTGAATGCGGCAGCAAACTTTTGGACTAATTGATCGAGGATACCTTTTTGACGCCTTTTGAGAGGATAACTCTCATTCAATTATCCCTTAAGTTTTAAACTTAGACGTACTCCACCCATTTTTACATTAATAGATAATTTCTAGCATCCGTTTACTGAAAAGAAATACACAATCAAACATATCTTTAGGACTAATCACCATCAAAATTATTTTCTCATTTTAAGATAGTACATGAGGAAACAATTTTTAAAAGTTGTGACACCAAGCATGTGTATCTTAATCAATCGCTTCTTTCGATCATTCACACACGATCAAATACTTTAGAAGATTAATAGTTGATAAAATTATAAGAGATAATGATGGGCACATGATTTTTTTTCATCATATGAAAATGAAAGAAAGATTTAATCAAATACTACTACTTAAATATCTAATATCATATTATATATCTTCTTAATTGTGGGATTTAAATCTAGAAGAAACAAATTAGCATTCATTAAAATCTAACATCTTACACTTCAAGATATAGATAATATGATGCTACATATTTTATATAGCATTTTCAATTTTTATGAAAAAAAATATTAAACATTAGGCTTAGACCCGTTTATAAAAAAAAAGTAATGCATAGGAGTTGAGTCCAAATATGGACTTGAAAACAGATGACGGACTTTCAACGCACGATCAAATAGATTAGGTTAGGATCTATTATTATTAATATATATATATATATATATATGAATAATACATTTTTTATATTTTTGATAATAAATTATAATCATAAATTTAAAATTTGATGATTATATATTATGTCTAGTACGGTATCCGTGGTGTATGACACCTTCATTTTTCAAATATTCAAAATTTTAAAATGTGATTGTGTTAATTTATCTCTCCTAATACGAAGAAGAACAAATTGAAAATTCAATGCCCAAAGATATTGAGGGATAAAAAGATGCGAAAGTTAATTTTGTGTGATACAATAACAAATTCTTGAAACTCAATTTTCTCTTTATTAATAAAAGCAAAAGCGAAATTTAACAAAGTTTAAAAGAAAAAAAGGAGCTCTTTTTTCCTGTCTAAAAAGAGCTATTTCTACTCTAATGAAACGTTCATGTACAAGATAAAAAAAAGGTAATATGCTCATATCACATTAACAGAGAAAAGTGATTCAGGTATGTAACTGATCGATAATACAATACATATATTTCATATGATTAAATAAATTATGAACGTAAGTTATTTAAATTTATTATAAAAAAATATCTTGCCCATTTTTATATCAAAAGATTAAAAGAATGCACTTTATGTGCACAATACACCCAACTCGTTGTCAACTTGGTGGGCAGAGCACTCTTACTTATTTATATTTATTCTTTTATATATATAAAGTTTTTTTTTTTAAAAAAATACGTAAACCACAGAAGGCATTCTTACTTATTTATTTAGATATATAAAGTTTTTTTTAAAAAAATTACGTAAGCCACAGGAGTGCATGGGGAGTCGAGCCCAAATATGTGGGCCCGGAGAGCGTTTGGATTGTTGTAGGTGGGCCCATGGTTGAAATAAATGGAGACAATTAAAGAAGGAAGGCCCAGATTCGTATGCAGACGAAGCCCGCCTCAATGATGAGCGAATCAACTGGAAGTGGGCCACAGCCTCCTCCTTCCTCTCCTCGTCACGTGCCGTCATCACGTGCGGCGTAGTTCATATGCATGAGTTTGAATTCTTTAGCAAACTGAATTTAAAACGGAAAATTATGAGGATTTGTTAGTGTTGCTAGGTGCACGATCATAAAAAGTCAATGGATATAAATTAAATGTATGTTTTCGATGTTTCCAAATTTTAAAATATTGGATTATTGTAATATTTTTTTCGTTAATGAATTATTTTATAAATAAATGTCTAATAAAATAATTATCTAGTATTTTATTTTCATAAAATTTTCATTCTTTTGATAACTATAAAGTATGTATGTTCGTTTGATGCATTATCATTTTTATTAATCTTTAAATCAATTCTAAAATAGATTATTACTTTATAATTCTTGTTGATAAATATTAATAATATAAACTATAATCTAAATTATTAAACATAAAATTATTAAAATATCATCGTTAAAGTTTACTAATATATCATTTTATGTAAAAAATGATTTATTAGCCTTGGCTCATCTATTTTCAAGTAAAAAGGGGTCTTTTAATAAAACAATACTATTACAAGTGATGAAAGCACTATGCTCTTGGATCATATCTAATAAAAATAAAAAGGTGTGTTTGAACAAAATATATAGAATTTATGTTATCAATTATTTGTAAAATAACATTAAGAATTACGAAGATGTGTAGCAATTTTTTTAACTAAATATAAATATTTTTAAAAAAAATGATTTAATGAATACTTTTGTCAAAATGTATCTCACGCTGTTGGTAATACGAAAATACACGTCTCCTGATGCTACTTTGATTATCATAGAAGTAAAAATTATCGATAATATGTTTACAGTCAAACATGGTAGTATAGTGAATTTCTAAAAAAAATAAATTAAATAATCAAGAAGACAATAATAACATGATTTTTAAAAATAATTATGCCAAAAGTTATTATAGTAAAACACTTTTTAACTTTTTAAAAAATGTTAAAAAAAATTACAAAGTTCTCAAATAGGCCTTAATACTTTTTGAACGATTCAGTTATTCATATTTATGTTGATAACTAAAGAATACATGCATACTACATACTTATTACCTAGTCACATTACTGTTACGAGTTGCCTCGTGTTTCCGCTGCCATAGTGATCGATCTCGTGACGAGGAGGGAAACAAAACACGAGGACGGTAATCTCGGACAAAAGATCTTTGGAAATATGTGAATTAGAGACATGTGTAATAATATATCTTTTCTTCCCCACATTTTTTGTCCATATTCCCTAAAGTACTCCCTTTTAAAAATAAAAGTCAATTCCTAAGCATGCATATTAAAAAAAAGTTAAAAAAAACAACCAAGATTTGATATTCCACAATAATTTGAATTATTTTCAAAGAAAGTAGTCAGGTGTCCTTTGTTTACTTGCAAATCATTGTTTTATATCTCTTGTTTTTTACACATAAAGAAACATAAATAATGAATTGTAATTTTTTTTAGAGTTTATATTTATTTGAAAATATTCTATCAACGAAAAGATAATTGTTACTTTTTTTTTTTTTGAGGAGGATAGTCTCTATTAATCCATAATCCTCTTCCTTAGATGGAAATGGTAGTAAACTTTATTGTCATGTGAATCAACGCTTATTTAGCCGTTACTTTTTAAATTAGTGCTTAATATGATTGTTAAATTTTTAAACTAATAATTGATAATTTAATTGAGTACTGAAATTGAACTCGAAGTTTAAAATACAATAAAACAATATTCATTATTTCCATATATGATAAAAATTATCAATAATTGATTATTTCATTAACGAGTTGGCTTATGACATGAGAGATTTGAAATATTACTTGGAAAACAATTAGTCTAAGATTACGAGTTTGCTTTGATTAAAATATTTTTAGATTTTTTTTATTTCCCGTTATTTGGTAATGAAAAGGTAGTCAATCGAAAAATAATTTTCTTTTTATAAGAAGAGTAAGTTAATCTTTTAAAAAATAAAGTACACTTTTTCAAATGAGAATTTTTTTTATGAAATTTTTTTTAAGACTACTTTCCTTCACCCACTAAATATATGAAAATAAATTATCTTTTTCAGTATTAAAAAAAATATTTTTTTTCAAAATGAATCTTTAGTGGAGGTGTGAAAAACACAACCGTTATTTCTTTTAATAGAGGACAAGAACTAGTTACATAGTCTTTGTTCCCGTCTTCGAATAATAATTACATTAAATTCGATCCATGCACACACGAGTACAACGTTAATTGAAAATTCAATTCAACTGTGCATAATAATTCAACTGTGGTTTACGAATCCATGCGACCTGTCAGCTTGACAGAGAGCAGCAATTGAGCACTCTTCAGAATTTACCAAGGAAATCGATCATCAAATCCAACAAAGCCAAACATACCATATGAGATGACATTGTACAAAATGGTGTGTGTTGTGTTGCTTTTGTGGGTGCATTTTGGCCTTAAGGTAAAATTACATAAAAAAAGCCTTAATATAAACTTCAAATATCTCTTACGTTTGAGCTGTATCAAAACTGTTTGCATCTTTTTGTCAGCATTAGCATTTGACTAGTTTAGGCATTGTCCTCGCCACTGCAAATAAGACATCAAAGGAGAGAGAGAGAGAGAGAGAGAGAGAGAGAGAGACCACATACTGTTGCAGTGCTACTAAAGAAATACTGGTGACTGGTAAGCAGGCAAGAGAGAGAGAGAGAGAGAGAGAGAGAGAGAGAGAGACCACATACTGTTGCATTGCTACTAAAGAAATACTGGTGACTGGTAAGCACTGCCTGCCTGCCTGCCTGGCTGGCTGAATGCCTGGTCCATCTCTTTCTCTCTCCTGTCTTATATCCACCACCACACTTGACACCACATAACAACTGCTGTGTCCTTGGCTCTCCTCCAATCTTTTTCCAATAGGCAAAGCACAAGGTTCCAACCATCTCTGCCACCCTCTCTCTCTCTCTCCTTGGATTCATTGCCCAAGACCAAGAGGAAAAAGAAACAATCTTTGCTCACTCCAGTAGGCAGAAAAAATATAGAAGTTTGCATAGAGGAGAGAGAAACAAGTGATTTGGCTTGGCTCTCAAGCGATTGATTAGAAGACTAGTAGTGGTGGTTTTTTGGTAGAGTGAGCAGCAGTAGAAGAAGAGCATCCTCTCCGACACCGCACTCTTCTTTCTAGGCTTCTTCCCACATTTCTAAACCTCTCCCCCTTGTACAGTCCTTTATTTTTTATTTTTTGCTCTTTGCCTCTTTCCACTCCCCAGAACTGCTGCATTGTTCTCTGCTCACCCCTTCTCTCCTTGTCCCCTCTCTCTCTCTCTCCTCTTTGCTCCTCTTTTTCTCCATGGCTCGTTTTGTTTTGCGTGTCCGTGCGATGTATGGAGCAGGGCATCAGCAGAAATGGTGCTGCTTGACAGCTGCTACGCTTGCTATGCATGGTTACAGGGCCTCTGTTCTCATCATAGCCTGAGCAAGTTGCCAAAAGTCCTCTCTTTTCCTTTCCTTTCCCTTCTCCTACACGCAGATACATGGAGTAGTCATCCATCAGCACAAAGCCTGTACAGATGTTGATGCTTATCTCCTGCTCACCCCTGCGCCGCTGCGTCTTTTCCTGTACCGAGTAGGGAGCCGCTCTGGTACTGCATTGTCGCGGTGGTCATCGTGGGTGGTGGAGGAGATGAGCCTGGCCATCGCAGAGAAGAAGCAGCAGCAGCGTCCGGGCGGGTGCGCTGGTATCTTCTTCCAGCTCTGGGAATGGAACCGGCGGCTTGCCAAGAAGAAGCTTTTCTCCAGAAAACTCCTCCCTCCAGGTACACCTTTCGTCTGTCGTCTCCGGAGCAGATAGCGCCATGATCGTGCACACTCGTTAATGCATTCTTTCTGGCTTGCAGCCCGCGCAGCGAAGAAGGCAGCGTCAAAAAAGTTCGGCACCGACGAGAAGATGCCCGTGGCCAAGTTGCTTCTGGTACTGATCATTACTGTTTCCCTCACTGTAATTTGATTCCTCCGGTCGCTTAAAGTTCCATTCTTTGCTTCTGTCCCTCTTTCCTTGCTGATTTCATCTGCGTGCACAAAACTTAGATCGCCGATGAGAACCGGGGAGGCTTTCCGGCCACAAAGAAGCTGGAGGCCGAGGCAGACACGAGCAGCGGGATGCGAGCGCCAGGTCTGGTGGCCAGGCTGATGGGACTGGAGTCCATGCCCGTCGTCACTCACGAGAAGCCAAGAAAAGCCATGGATTATTCAGGGCCTCTATGCAGTAAGAATCAGAGGAATGATTCCGGTGTCCCTCGCCATGACCAAGATTTGTGCCGAGAGGCAGGTGGATTGGGGAAGGCGGAAACGAGGCCTCCAAAGCTCCAGAAGACCGGAGGCTTCTTGGAGAGGCGCGCGATTGACGATGAACGGATGGAACAAAGCCTATTCTGCAAGAATGAACCAGCACAACATGTCAGGAGCAAGCATCACAAGCTTGCATCACCATTGAAGAGCCCAAGGTTGCTATCGGGAACCCACAAGGCGCGGTTGATGCAGGCAGCGACCAAAATTTTGGAGCCTGGAATGCAGTCCCGGAGTCGGTCCAGATACGCCATTACTTATGTTGATTCCTCGGTGACCAATGCAGAAGTTAATAACGAAGGTGCTGAAGCTACTGCTGTTGGTATCAAAACTAAGGAATTGTCGCACGATTCAGTTTTTGGGTCTTCCATGGACTATGGTTACATGGTCAGAGACTCACATTTAGGCATTTGCAAGAAAGAGCCCATGGGAAATGAGGTTTGTTCATCCACCTTCAGATTCAGTGGTGCTTCTTCCAGTTGTGATCTTTCTGCAAGCCATAGTACAAGGATTCTAGATATGCTGAATGAGCAAGATATGAATAGTACAAGCCTGACCCCTCAATCTAGATTCAGCATGCAGAATAAACAGCGCGAATCAGCCGAAAGGAAGTATAATTTACGAAGTGAGCAGCATTTATGCAAGTCTAGGCCAGATGGAACACCAATGTATAATTTGAAAGGAGATAACTTCAGACAAAACCAACCTGCTGCTGTTAGACATACATTAGCCTTTGGTTCAAAAGTATACAGTAGGAAACAAAATGGAAGAGATTCAAATGGCATGGTTGGACGCAGAATTTTCACATCTACAAACAGAAGCTTGGACAATCATGCATGTAGTAGATCAGCAAGTGCCGTAAGAGACGGGCAGAGATTAGAGGTGAGCAGAAATGCTTGGGAAAAGAACTTGGCAGGGAAGAGGACTGTTAGTAGTTCTCAGATCGAACAAATTGGTGCCACAAATTCAGTGCCATCAAAGGAAATAACTGGAAATGGTTTGATTAATCGAAAAGAGAGAGAATTAATAGGAAACCAAAATATCAATAGGAAGTATCTCAAAAGAGAGTTAAGAAAAGAAGGCGGGGACAGTTGCAGTGGCAGGGATAATGGCATTGTTTCCTTCACTTTCAATTCCCCAATGAGGCGTCCTGTTAGGTCATTCACATATGAAGAAGTGATGGAGAAGAGCAATGCAAAATGTGAGCCCCTTCGCCATCCATCTAAAAGTGATGCAAACAATTCCAACATGGAATTTCGGAGAAATGCTCCACTGACTGGAAATGAACTAAGTAATCTTCTCGACAAGAAAATAAGAGAGCTAACTTCATTAGATCAGAATGACCTAGAAGCTAGAGATGTTCGATCTACTGCTTCGATTCTCCAAGAGCTGATAAGTGCCCTCACATTCGAGGCTCCTGTATCCGACCAAAGTGGTCGCACCAATACACTTGGATCTTCAATAGCAGATAACTTGTGTTCTTATCGACAGGATCTCTCTGAGATTTCCGTTCCAAATTCCCAGATGCTTAAGAGATACAAAGAATCTCAGGTACTTCTCTCGTTGTTTTAGAATCCCTGGTTAATTGTATTTTGTGTTTGAGGTATTGCTTCCTTTGCAAAAACAGCCGATTTCACCTGTATTATACTCGGAAGATAATTCTTAAGATTGGAAAATATTCTCTTGTAAGTTGGAACAGATCCACTTTTTTCTGCCATCATTTAGCTCAAATTAAGAGTCTAACTTGCAGATAAATATAAGTGGGGAAAAGCATAGGTGAAATGATGAACATACAAAGATTTGAGTCAAAATAGGTTTCTTTTTTTTCTCTGGAAGAATACATGGAACATGGTGAAATCTAAATCAGGGACATATTTAGAAATTTTCTACTGCAGTCCCTATATAATTTGGAATATCCCATTCTTATAGCTGCAGGTATATGTCTTTGTCTAGTGCAGTCATGGTTGTTTGTACTCGTGAAGAACGCGTTGTTCTAATCTTAATTAAACGAGGAACAAGGCCAAATCCATTTGAATTTCAGGAATTGGCAAATTGACTCTTTTCTCAATCCCATACATGGCAAATTAATCTACAAATTTTTAGATATGATATTTAGACACACCAGCATGCTCCTGATAAAGGCATGAGAATCTTCTGACAAGCAGCTGTTCTCTTTTTTCTGCTCAGAAAGAGGTAAATGATAATTCTGGTGCAAATCTACATGTTGACAATGATCAGCCCAGCCCGATGTCAATCCTTGAAGCTTCTTTTTCAAATGACAGTTGTTCATATAGAAGCCTAGATGTCAGCTCAGGTATTAAAAAGTTGTTGGTCTAGTGTTTGTAGTTCATCTGTACAGTATTTTCTTTCTTTTTGTTCCTCTAGACTCATTGTGATTAATTTTTTTGGTTGCATTCATTTGATTTCAGAAGGTAAACCACAAATTGACTTAACAGAGAGTTGCAGCACAACTCAATCGGTGGACATGGAAACCGATCTTCTAGATTCGGCAACTTCAGTTGATAACTGGAAACCAAATATAGAAAGACACAAGCATTCTGCTGAGAAATTTAAAAGCAGGTTTGTCAACCAATCATGTGAAGGTGGATTACCTGTAAGTAAACTTCAGGCAGTTGTGCAGGCTCTTCCAAATGTAGAATTGCTTTTTCATAACTTTGCTATGTACCGGTCTGATGGAAAAGTAGAATTGTCTCTGAAATCTTTTCTTCTTGACACATTAGAAACTATTTTGAATGCTTTTCCTGTTCAAAGCAATATGAGTTACAAGGAAGCAAAAGAAGCAGATATGCTCAAACGGTGTGCTTTCGACTGCATGATCCAATGCTTAGATTCAAAGTACAGGCACTTTTGTAAATCTGGTTATAAGACATGGTCGAAGCTTCCTTGCTTTCTCACTCAAGAACAGCTCAGGAGAGAAATCCATGAAGAGGTAAGGGGATGGATAGATTTAACTGGAAAGTTGTCTGATGAGCTGATTGAGAATGAGCTGAATAATTCAACAGCAAAATGGGCATATTGTGAAGATGAAGCATTTGAGACCGGTAAGGAGATTGAAGGCGATATCCTGCAGGCCTTGGTTAATGAGATGGTAACAGATTTTTATTGATGTACCCATGCCAAATGTTACCATTGCTAAGTGTGCAGGAAAACGAACTGTTGGAAGCTACACTAGCTAGAATCAGATTGTGGATCACTGTAACTATGTAAATTTGATGACAGAATCATTTGATGGTGTAATTGTTGATTTATTTCTCTTGGTTTTGTGGTGGAAACTGTTCTTCTTTGCTTCATAGGTGTGGGTTTTCTGGTTACTGAAGCTGGACTCCACATTGTGAAACAAGCTTCTGAAATTTTGTCTTTTCATTAGCATGATGTTGGTGATATCAATCTGGAATGAAGCAATTTCATGCATGTGGGGTGTTTGGATTGTACTATTTAAAGTTTAACCATTAATATGCAAAACTTGTTTCACAGGTTAGAAATCCGGATTATTGAGATCAATTCATTCATTTTAATGTATACAATCTGTAAATCATATTGAAGTAGCCAAAGATTTTTAAGATCTGCTGGGTCTGAAAAGCTTGTAAAATGGCATGCACTCAATCCAGATTCCAGATTTCCTAATAAATTGGTCATTGAGAAGAATCAACAAGATTAAAACAAAAAAAAACATAGATTTTGATATATAGACCATTAATGTTGAAAACAAAAGACAGATTAATATAAATAGAACATCAACAAAGAATCTCTGAAAATTCTGCAGCTTGACATACTAAAAGAACCTTCTGCAGACACTGCATGCAACTACGAAAACTTCATTATATTTCTCACAGAATAAATTCGCAGCAGAACTCTAAGAACATCCCTTTAGAAGCATCTCCTTATATCTCATTACAGAATCCTGCCTCTGAATCCTCATCTCCTCATAAAACCTCCTTATGAACATCTCTGCTCGCTGATCTACAGAACCATCCTCTTCTTCCTCCACTTCCTCCTCCTCCTTGTGGACATCCTCATCATCCATCACCCCATACTCCAATAGCTCAGGGCTCGCCGACAGCACCTCCAGTTCATCCATGAAGCCTTCCTCTACAACCGACTCTGCACCGTTTCCTCCGCAAAGAAGGGCTAGGAGCCTGTTCTTCCTCCTCCTCCGGCCGGCGAATCCCGGGTTTCGGAAGAGCGGCGTGCTGGAAGGAGAGAACTGGTATTCTCCGATGTAGGCGTAGTTGTAGTGCCTGAGGAGCTTGAGCCTCTTGGCCTTCTTGAACAGGAGGAGCTTCCTGGTGATGGGATTCCTGACCCTGGCCACTCTGGCCATGGGGGAGACGGAGAGGACGATGAGGTCCCACGCCTTCCGGAGGATTGGATTCCTCTTCCTCGGCATTGCTGCTGGGGAGAGGACGACGAGCTCCTGTCGACTGGAGAATGGAGAAGCTGTGAGGGGTTGTGGAGGGGGTTTTAAGGTGGGGCGTTGGGGAAGAGGGAGGAGGAGGAAGCGCGCGGGTGGGACAGCGAAGTGGGGCAGAGAGCTGGAAAGTGGAATGGAGAGGTCGGTGGGTTTGTTGTTTAGTTTTGGTGGGAGAACTTTGAATTTAAAAAAATATTGCAGGTAGCCGTTGCTCCAAGTAGTGGACTTGTAGTAGCTGGTGATGCACCGGAGCGTTTAAGGATGAAAGAGACTGAAAAAAAAAATATAATATTTTATTTTAGGGGTTGTTGTATCCAATGTTGTCATAACCGAACCGAATGTCGACCCGAAAAAGCTTCCGGGTCAGGTCGGACCGGTTAAACCGATTAAACCGGATGGTCGAACCGAATATTATTAAAAATATTAAATTAAAATATAGTTTAAATTTAAACAAAGAATCACAAATAATATGATTAAATATAAAAAAATAAATTTACTTTTAAATCATATTATTTATAATCAATTAACATTTTATTTGATATAAAATATATTAATAAAATATATCTTAAATAATTATTTTTCAAATACAAATGTTAACTAAATAATTTCTTTATAATTAAAAAGAAAAAGAAAAAAAAAACAAATTAAGTTTAAAAGGCCTATTTTCATAGCCCAAATATTTTCAAAGCCCACTTCCCTATTTTTTCTAAAGCCCACTCTCCCACACTCAAAATCCAGATTTTTCTTTTTTTTTTTAATATGCAATTGAACCAGTCGGTTCATCAAATAATCGGTTCGACCTCTATTTTTCCGGTTTTTGACCGGTTTTGACCGGTTTCATCCGGCCTAATGAGTTATCCGATTTTTCCATCGACCCAGGACCGGACTAGGGCCAGGTCGACGGTCGAACCGGTCGAACCGGCCGGTCTGGTCCGGTTCAAACAACAATGGTTGTATCCTATTTTAAAAAATAAATTTAGACTTTTTAATCGTAGGACAACTGGATAAAGACAAATTAAGATAATATACTATATATATTATTATTATTATTTTACATTTATATATTTTAAAGTGAAAAATAATAAGATTAATGCAATAATGTATTCAAAATCATCAACTAGCAACTAAGCTAAATTTCAGAATAGATATGCTGATCCAACTCGATTTATACTTTTATATTATTCATAAAACAAAATTAGTTTTAATTTTTAATTAACATTTTAGTATTAAAAACTATTTATAACACCTTTGTTCATTAGATTTAGTGTCCACACGAATTAAAATAGATTTTATATAATAAAAAATATTAAAATTAACTTTTAAGCTCTTAACTCGATTTTTTATCTATTACTTTTTCTTTTTCTTTTAATTGTTGCCTCATTTGATGATGAATTCGAATCACATAAAGATGGTTTTAATTGAGAATCAGAAAAATATATAGTTATTTTTAAAATTTTATCGAATATTAATTTAATTAATATCTCGATTTTTTAAAATTATCTCGAAATCTTTAAAATCATTATATTTTTTAAAAAAAATATTGAATGTAGAAATACAATTATAATTAAATATATTCACATCTTTTGAATCTATTTTTCTAACTTTTATTCTCAATTTAAATAAAGCTATTGTGGTCTTTTTTATTATTAATTATTACTATATTTTCGGTGAATATTAGTTATTACGTGGTTGTTTGTTAACTCACTTATGGCACTACGTTTGACCATATGAACGGCTTGACTTCGGAATGTCGGGGGACAGTGGACGCAATTAGTTTGCAAAGTTTTGGGGCTCGAGGATTATGTTATGGTGATGCTTATATAAATAATAAATATTACAATGATGCATAGGGAAAACAAATAATATATAAGAATAAATTTTATAAACAATGTCCCTATTTTCTAGCCAAGACCCACATACATAATGAGTTCAATTATGTTTATTATTTATATCGATTAATTAAGGATTCAATAAAGGTGCTGTCTACTTAAATAGGTAATATCGTACTACTTATCTTATTAATTATAGGATATTAAATATATAGTAGATCTAACAACTTGTAACAAACTATTTAAGAAAAAAAATATCTCATATCTATCATATATTCAACATCTTACAGTCAACAAGATAAGTAATATATTATTACTTAATTAAGTATGTAACACCTCCATTTTTTTCATTAATTAATACTAATATTGAATTTTGACAATTTCACCTATTTAATACTTCTTTAAAAAATCATATACAACTTATTATTAATTTTTTAAATACCAAATAAAATATTTATCTTTTATTTTTAAAATAAAAGGGGATTTAAATGCTCATTAAATTCAGGAAAATATCTCATTTGTTGATGGCTTAATTCATTTTTCCCGCACATAGAAAAATTACACTCTAGAAAAATAATGACTAGCAACTTTCTTTCAAGATTTTAGAGGTCTTATTTGAAAATTGCAAATTGAATAAAGATTGTTGTTGCCTATTTATTGTCATGATGAAAAAATGAAGATATATATGTAAACAATTATGTGGAACGAGAGAGAAAGGCCTTTTATTGTAATTGTGCGCGTTAATAATATTAATGTATCGTAAAATGAGTATCAACAATGCTACTGCTAGACAAGGTTTTTCTCATATGAAATGCCACATATGCATTATTGGATTTTTATGTTTCGTTTATTCATTCCATCTAAAACTGACAATGACATTCTTGATATTGGCTCAGGGCCTGTTTGGCTAAGCTTATAAGTAGGTTAAAACTACTTATAAGTAATTTTTAGAATATCTCTATGTTTGGTAACTAAAAATATTTACTTATAAGTTGTTAGATAATTACTTATAAGTTGAAAAAAAATAAGCAGGGTCCCCCCTGCTTATTTTTAAAGTTGTTGACTTATTAATTTTAACCAACTATATTACTCTTTTATTCATATCTTTTAATATTGTTATCATATAACTTTAAGGGTATATTAGTCAATATTTATTTTAACAAATTGTTAGATAATTACTTATAAGTTGAAAAAAAATAAGCAGGGTCCCCCCTGCTTATTTTTAAAGTTGTTGACTTATTAATTTTAACCAACTATATTACTCTTTTATTCATATCTTTTAATATTGTTATCATATAACTTTAAGGGTATATTAGTCAATATTTATTTTAACAAATATTATAACTACTTATTGATATTATGAGCACTTTTATCCAAACATGTAACTACTTATATCTTAAAATAAGTATCAGCACTTAAATTGCTTATCAGCATTAGTGCTTATCAGGTATTTTTTATCAGCTAAGCCAAACAGACCCTTAATCCTCATACTAAAAATAAGTCTGAAATGAAAATAATTTAAAATTAGAGCACATTCGTAGTGTTCATTCGAAAATTCCACTATATTCTTTCCATTCAAAAAAGTAACTCTACTTTATATTTTTTATCTTGAATTGCAGAGAAAGACGAACAACTACTATCACAACTAAAAGTGTTAGAAAGATAAAAAAAATTAACATTAATTTTGAAACTCATAATCATCATAAAATACTTAGAGAAATGTGAAAATATTTAATTTATCTAATTTAAATATAATCTTCAAAAATCAATCATTAGTAAATATTTTTGTTATTCCAATAATTAAGAAGAGTTTGAACTTCAAGATTGAAGAATGAAAGTATTAATAACAATGGTGTTAACATTTTTATAAAAGAGAGTCAAATTAATTAGGTTTCAATATTCCTGAATTACCAGTGGGACTCATGAACTCACCCAAAAATAAAGAACTCGAGTCTGACTTGGGTTTAGATCTGGAACAGGGTTGGACCTTGTTTGAGCAATCTCGAAGGCAGTCGTCTTCCCTCTTCATCGTCCACATACGCGAGATACTGCAAACGGCGCTGCTCTTGACATCTTTTTACTCCCAAAGAAAGGTGTTAACGAAGCAATTTGGACACCCACCACCGTTCGAGCGTCCCAAGAGGAGGAGGAAGAGGCCATCAAATGTTGAGCACTTCCATCTCTCCATCTCTGCCTCCTCCTTCTCTTCTTCCGTCGAGGACATCCGGCAAATCCCCAAGCGGACGGCGCCTCTTCCTTCGGCCCCTCCCTCGCAAGCTCTCCAGCCGCACTGTCGCCTCGCTCCCCGACGCCGACGCCGTCTCCGATGGCTCCCAGCCCGAGTACACGCCCTGGCTTATCGCCGGCCTCGGGAACCCGGGCAATAAGTACCAGGGCACCCGCCACAATGTAAGAAAGGGTTCCTATCTTGTTGCTGCTTCCTCCCTGTAGACTGTGGTTAAAGAAAGATGGGATTTTGAACAGTTAGGGCTTGCTCGTCTCCGTAACTCCGGTGATTTGTGAAGGAAAAATTGGGTCTTTGGATTTCATAAGAGTTTCTTCTCTTTCCTCCCTCTGCTGTCATTTTTTTTCCTTTTTCAGCCTGTTGTGATGAATTAGTTGAGGAAAAACTTAAGAAAAATGAGACCTTTTGGTAAACAGGAGCTTCTGGACGCTTTCCAAGTTCCTGCGTCGGTCTTCGTTCATGTTATTCTGATGAGTTTTTTAAGGATGATTTTGAAAACTCCCTATGACTAGTGAATTCCTAAAGAACAATGTTGTGCTCTTTGGATAGATTGGGTTTGAGATGGTTGATCATATCGCTCGAGCTGAGGGGATTACTTTGAATACAATCCAGTCGAAGTCACTGATCGGAATCGGTACACAATTTTCAGTTCTGTGTTGTGATTGAAGAATGACATATATGATTAGTGGTTAATTGGAATTGGTCTGAATCACTGCAGGTTCGATTGGGAGAGTGCCAATTCTTTTGGTGAAGCCACAAGCTTACATGAACTATAGTGGAGAAGCGGTCAGTGGTTGCTGATTAATGTGTATTAGGCTTTTGATTGCCCCTTTGAATATGTTATGCATAGCTATTTCTTTATCGCATCTTTTATGTTGCTAACAACTGATAATGTCAACTCAAAATACCAATAAATTTATTAGGTTTCATTTCTCAGCCTCCTCATGTGGTTCATTTTGTATAAAAAAGACATGAAGTTAGCATGCTTAATCTTTGAGGTTAAGTCTTTGTCTACCGTAACTTGTGATTTGATTTTAAAAAACAAACTTTACCATTGACTTTTTTTAAGTGTGTTTGCTGCACATTGCTTGTGCAATCATGGTAAATTTATAAAGTTTTTAAGCAGCAGTATCTGAATCGACTAAGAACTTGCATTTTCCACTTTACATTCTTTGAATTAGTTTATTTTTTGCTCCTAGTTGAATGTAGATGGTATTATGATGTCCTATATGTCATTGTACCATTTCATCTGGATGTTTTCACTTATCACTGTAACCTAAGGAATAACTTTCAAAGAAAACAGCTCCCGCCTCATTAGATTCTGCCAGTAGGCACTACTTGTTCGATACAAATTATTTGATTTACTTTTCTGTTGGTTCTAGAATGTAGTTTGAAAGCAACCAGATTTCTGTTATTGTTTCAGGTGGGACCACTTGCTGCCTACTACCAAGTACCATTACGACATATTTTGCTGGTAAGTTTGTTTCTTGTACTGTTTTTCGTAATTTTTCCAGGTTTATCTTATATGAAGCATTGACATCTAGATTTACGACGAGATGAGTTTGCCAAATGGTGTCATGAGGTTACAACCAAAGGCTGGTCATGGACATCATACTGGGTAATTAGTTCATCTCTTATAGATTAAGTAAAAAATTCGGTTGTTAGGTGAATTTCTGTATTTGGCTATAGAGTATCTCCTTTTCAGTGCATTTAGATTAACTCATCACGGTGCAGTTCATTCTTTGATTTCTTAAGAAAAGATATTTCGAACATATTTATCTCCTGATAAATATTTAACATTTGATTGCTAGATTAAATCATCTATGCTTACTTCTTGCAGAGTCAAGAGTGTCATTCAACATTTGGATGGATCCCGTGATTTCCCTCGCCTATGCATAGGTCCTTTAACATTGTTTTCTTGTTTTCTAAGTGTTAGATAGAATCACGTTACTGAGACTGAGTGAGATTTCTTATGGTCTGTAGGTATTGGAAACCCCCCTGGATCAATGGACATGAGAGCCTTTTTGCTGCAGAAGTTTAGTTCTGAGGAACGTGCCCAGGTATAGTACTTTCCTTTTTTTTCCTGAAACTGTTTGTAGGAAGATTCTTCCTGCAAAAAATAGGCACATTGCATGATCTTTTTGTGTCTTTTGTGTGTAAATTTTATTTAATTTCCAGTAATCAAGATTCAATAAAGTATTGGCTTCTAAGTCATCAACTATTTGCTGCAATAGAGTTATTTTCTAGAGACTCGACCTTAGGCAGGTTTTAAACTACTTAACTGAGTAAAGCTGAAGTAAGGGGTTTTGTTCGCTTAATCTAATGACAATTCCTAGGCTACATGACATTGCTGAGGTCAGCATGATAATTAGCAATTGTTGGTCCTGTAACAGATGGGCAAAATTGTCACCAAATCTTGTAATTAACATTGTAGCATTAATTGGTATACGACTAGACAACTCTGGAAGCTGAAAATTAAGTATTTTGGGTAGAAAACAAAAAAACGTTGTAGCATTAATTGTTATTTACCTATTTGATCTTATTTCAATTCTACTCTGGATGTTAAACTCCCAATCTACAATTATATATGAATTGTCAGGTTTTAGACTTCTTCTTGAACTCCAGGCAATTCTTTAACATCATTGTGAATTGTGTTTTCCGAGTTACTAAGTGATGTTTTGGCACTTTGGAACAGTATAATTTGATATTTCATTTTCTTTGTTGCAATTTGGTGCTACAATATATGTTCTAAGTTTATCCATTTTTCTACTCTCAACAGGTGGACTCTGCTATGGAGCAAGGAGTAGAAGCTGTGAGGACGCTTGTACTTAAAGGTTTTAGTGGAGGCATTGACCGATTCAATTTGGTACAGAAGTACAAGTATCATAGAGTATGAAGTTGCATGTTTAGAATCCCAGCTGCTTCCTGGAGGGATAATGCATACACTGTATAATATGTCACTTGGGTTGGATGATATCGCTGCAGCACTCTTGATCACTTCATGCACGATCTGAATGATGCACGAATATAAAGCTTTCTGTAATCCATTGCTTTCTGGAAGTACAAAGTTGGGAGAAGGCAATATATGAAGCTTTGTTCTCGGACGTTTGAGTAATATCTTTTACAATTCCATTCAACTTTTTACATAGCAAATGGTTCTTTGGAATACACGAAGATAGATGCAATGGCTGACTTCTTTCCCCTGTAATGATACTTCAATTTAATTTATAGAGATTTCTGTTACCTTTGTAAACTTTGCTGAGTTAAATTTATTTTGTCCCTGAGCTAATATACTGAAAAGTAGAATATATATATATATATATATATATATATATGAAAAAAACTACAGAAATCAAACTTGTGATTATAGATTTTAGATGAGCGATTTGAAGTTTTGGGTTGTACTTTAATGTCTTCCCGTCATCCATTGTTGGTTGGGAAGATTTTTTTTTTTTCGGTGAATACCCACCGGTGTCCAGGGCTACTAGCACCTGACTAATCCGGTGTTTCGGGCGGGCGCGGTAAATCGGTATACCCTGGCCAAATTGGGGACTCCGGGGCTCGAACTCGGGGCTACTAGCTCCCGGTCCCTCAACCCGGGGCACAGACCCGCTAACCATCTGCGCCAACCAATTTGGTTGGTTGGGAAGATATATGACCATGAATACAATATCCAACCGTTGGAAGCAATAACTATAAAGAAGGCCAGAATAGTGGGCAGCTCCTTCTTCTACCTTTTTTTTTCTCATATAGCTTTTGCCCCGTCAAATTCGACCGTTGGAGCGCCGGAAACTTTGCGGACACTACTAAAAGAAGCAGAGGAAACAAAAGAAACGCACCAAAGCTCAGCCCATTTCCGGAAATGGCAGAGATCAGACCAGCAGCGACTCACAACTCCACATTCCCCCTCCAGGAACTCGATCGTCTCCCCCACATTGGGCACGGCATCTGCAATCTGCGCCGAGGGCCAATGTACTCGGCTTACGCTCAACTCAGAGAGCGGAAGCTGAGGAGGAACCAAGCCGGCGGATGCGGCGGTGCCTTCGCCACGCCGGCGAAGAAGAGAACTGCAGCAGCGGCATCGCCTCTTTCCCAGTCTGTGCCAGACTTCTCCATAGCTGTCGCCAAGGAGAACAGGAAGCCATCTGTCCTGCAGGCGTGGATGACTCCACCGGCGTCGTTGGCGCCCAAGGCCGAGCAGAAGAGGGCGGGGAGTGCGTCGGCCAACAAGGCCGTCGAGAAGAGATTTGGAGCTGCTGGTGGTGGGAGGGTGATTCCTGTGAGGAAGAGCTATGCATGTCTCAAAGAACTGAAGGAGTACTCTGCAATGGCATCGCGAGCAATCCATGAGGTAGGAAATGGAGCAAAGGTTGGCAGCAAAGGCACCGGCAAAAAGGTCGTCGCCGGCTCCCGGCGGCTATCCACGACATGGTTGGGTTGATGCCGGTAAAGTTATCTGACCCCGAGCCATGCATCATGTCCTGTTATAGTTGGATTGAGTAAGGTTGACATGTTACTTCCTAGTTTTGTTTCTTCTTATATATCTTTAATTTGTTTCTATTGTGAATAGATTTAAGTTTTATGAAAGATTTGTTGTGAGCTTTATTTCATAGTGCAAAGAGCTAAGTTTGTTGTTTAAGTGCCTAATCAATTTGAATATTAGACCAAGGGACGAGAGATTGTAGTAATGAGTTTGAGCTTCATAATTATTATCCTTCTGAATTGGTAAAATAATTTGTTGTTGTAAGTTGTTACAGATATCATTTTAGTTTTGAAAAAAATTATGTGTGCATTAATATTTCATCATTCAGATTTTCAGTCAATCTTCAACCTTTCCACCATTTGAAATGAAAAGAAATGCAAATTAAATTTTATTATGCTTTTCCGTCAAATTATATGTGCATTAATATATCATCATTCGGATTTTCAATCAATCTTCAACCTTTCAACCATTTGAAATGAAAAAAAAAGCATATTAAATTTGATTATGTTTCCCTCCAAATGGAACTAGTAGGTGGGCTTGGATGGGCAGGTCTAGGTAAAGTCTCTCTTCTTGTTTATGGTGAGATTCAACATAAGCAAAAAGTTTTGAGCCGGAAAAAACATAAATAAAAAATATAAAGAGAGCAATGATGGTGTAGCGCCTATCTCCGTGGACCTATAAATACAAGCTCACATAATAAGTATATCTGTAAATGTGAGAAAAAATTGACACGATAATAAGTATACCTGTAATGTGAGAAAAAATTAGCAGCGTTGTAATTTATAGCGTTATGCAAATATTCTACCCAAATATAAAATATAGTTTTGCCAATATAATCCAAACTATATAAGTTGTACAATGATAAAAACAGTTTTTCTTTAAGATTTTGCATGATGAGGTTATTGTACTTAAAGAATCTTTAAGAGGGGTCAGCAACCAGGTAAATTGTGGTTCTAGGCTATGTTTCTTCCAAGCATTTTTCTTTCCTTTTTTTTGTTTGGTAATGAGAAAAATCTCGGTCGGTGGAAATAGTCTTCTATTGGCCAAAAGGTTAAATACAACTTTAGAAAAAAAAATAATTTTCCCTTCAAAAAGGAACACAAGTTTGTCCAGTCTTACATTATATCTCATACAATTAAAAAAATACATTATTTTGTGTTATAAAACTTTTTTGTCGTACGTAACTGAAAATAGAAAACAAGTTATTTAAAAAGATGATTTTCTTACAATTTTTTTAGAAAAAATCTGATTTTCGACAAAACAAATACAACCTCTTAATAATTAAAACATGAAGGTGAGAAAAAATAAATTGACAAGTGCATAATGATCAAAATGCCTTACTGCAGAAACAGAAAAAAAAAACCCTCAAATATATAAAACTACTGTGGTATGTGCCAAAGATTTTTCGACTGTCCTTTCATGAACAAGCAATCTATATTTCCGATTATACTTACCATTCCACTCATCAATCCACTAAGGACACTTTACAAAAACAATAATATATAATTGACTTGAGAAATGGAAAAAAGAGAGAAAGAAATAACTTTAGTACTCTCTAGTACAACTTTACTTGCTCATAGTTCAACACTATTTTTTTCTTCATTAAGTCACGTATGCTTGGTGAGAAGATATGTACTTGTAAAAAAGAGATTTAGGTGCCTTTACCACAAGGTGACAGCAGGCTAATCAGATGCCTTTGCACTTAAAGCGGAGGTGCTAATTAAGTGCTCACCTTTCAAAAGCTAATGATGTTTACTAATAACAACCGATATTACTTTGTAACACAAACATCACAAAGATATGATCTTTGTCAAAGGCTTTTGTTCTGACTTTACTTGTAATGAGGTGATTAGTATCATTATAAAACATAAAGAAAAGTTTTTTTATTGGCAAATGTGAACTTTAGAAAGATACATTGAGGATTAGTTCGTCCAAAACACTTTTGCTCACACATTTACGCCACCCAAATAAGTTGCTAACCTCTGCCTAAAAGCCACCATTCATCCCAATAAGTATCCAAGTGTTGCACTGATCTCATCTCAACATTTTTTCGATTGAGCTGACGTATTTCTAACAAAAATACTGTTCATTTGGAAATTAATTAGAAAAGTGTTAGTAGACGAAAAAAAATTATCAGTTGAACAATAACTTCAGAAAAATATCATTGTTTTTTCGATCTCATGTATTACAGTGTAATTCCGTATTTAATATCTTTATTACAAAATGTGTCAACCAAATCCCATATGTTTGACACATCTCTTTCCGTCCAATGCCGATAGCATTTTCATTGTCTTTTTCATAATAACTTTATACACTTATATATGACAAAAATACTAATACTATTTATTAAAGAGGAGGGGGTGATGATCCCTCAGAATCTTTTACCTTTTTTACTAAAATATTTTTAATTTATTTACAGAAATAAATTCAACGTATAAGGAGAATGTTTTAATGTGTTATAAGTTCGGAAGGCGAAATTGTTATTTTAAAAATAGTAAAAATTAAATATGACAAAAATGACGACGAATGCTGATACGAGGACCAATACGAAAGTATTTTGGTATGAAGAAAACTTAGGATTCGATTGGTAACTTGGAATTTGATTTTTTTTTTTTACAAAACTAGATACCTTGAAATAAGTTATTTTCTAAAAAAATATTTTCATATCAAGTTACATTTCATCTAATCTGTACAATTTATAGGTTTACTTATTTTTTTAGATAAATGGTGGTGCATTAGCACTTTGCATTGCATTACATATCGCACATGATTTTAATCATTAATTTTAAATCAATGATCAGATCGAATTGTCCCTTCACTTTAATAACGTTAAATGTGATCATTGATTTAAAATTAATGACGAAGATCATATGTTGCATGACATGAAGTGTAAAGTGTTATGCACTCTCATTTTTTTATTTTTTTAGGTAAGCTTAAACGTAGAAAAGTTCTACTGCGAGAATCCAACTTAATTTGTCAAGTTTGAAGTTCTGAACTAGTTAATTCACCCTCTAGGACGACGCTCGTCATGCCAACGAATCCCATGTCATGCTACATGGATCAGAACGTAGCCGTGACATGGATGGTTTTTTTATCAAATTTTCAAGGGAGTCATTAAGAAAATACCATTACGTTTTAATTAACGAACAAGAGGGAATTTGTTTATAGTGTTCTATGTTCATATTTATACCCTTAGACATTCTAGACTGCACCTAGGTTTTGATTAGCTTCTAGGGCCCGTCATTGATCAATTAATTATGCCTCTAGAATCACTTCACATGACTTTAAGTGAAATCCACCCAAGCACCAATGTCAAATTTTCTATTAGAGTAGGTAATGTCACTTGGAATATTAAGGACTCGGTCTAAATTAATAATGTTCTGCCCACATTGCTTGGATTGGCAACATACTTTAAACTTATTCTAAAAGAACATATCTGCTCAATTATGAACTCAAAACTCATTATTTTATTCCTCCTCATGGAAGAGTCTCTTCCAAAAGAGATGAGATAAATATTGTTGTGACGGTTGCTAAGTTGTTCATAATTTAGATGCAAATGGTGAGGTCATCTGGTGTTAATTATTCCATTAGAGTCTCATCAAACTAAACATTTCCCTTGAGAAGCACATCTTTGGTGGACCTCCACAAGGGATTCGCGTAATCTTATGTGTGTTGTGCCAACTATATCCACTCTATTAACTTAAGGAACATGGGGCATGATTAATGTCTAGGTGAAGTGTTTAGCTTGGAGTGGTGGAGACCACTGTGACTACTATCAAAAAGCTGGTGTATCCCTGGATGGATGCCCATTGAGGTTGTTTATATATTCACAATCCAAGGCGATAAATGTATATAGGATGATGATTCATTGACTCTATGTGGTGTTGTTGAATAATTAGAGAAATGCTTCGACCATAGAAAAGGGCTTCGTGTTGGAATCTATCACTAAATTGGACAAAGAAACACTAATAATGAAATAGGGCCACTCACTAATGCATCAATTGCACAAGATAAAAAAAAAGGAGAAGATACCATTATCACTGAAATTTCCCATGTCAAAGTTGCAATGAGCCATTAATAAAATTAATCTATTACATGAAATATGCACACAAAAAACTCACGATTCACTACCATATATATCATATACGATAGATGACAAAACTAAAATATTTTAGCATTTATATATATATATATATAATATAATATATATATATAAAGTTAATTTGTTTCTTTTGAAACATAATATGCCCATTCACCTAAAAAATCAGCAGTAGACACTATAAATGTAGGAGTTGTGTCCAAATAAAAGTCGATCGAAGTTTTTGCACTTATTCCCCGGAGAGTAAATGGCTTATCATGCATAAAATAATAAAGTAAAACACTCAATTAAGATGTTCCATGTTTCCATGCATCAAGGGAAAAGGCCACATGCTTTCCTACACTAGCAGTCCCATAAAAAGTATTAGGTCATGTACCCTAAGCTTCCACCATGAATATGTTATCTACATGCATGGTTTTATCATATATTGTGCGCGGAGAGAGAGAGAGAGAGAGAGAGAGAGAGCCAAGGGCTGTGGGGTTCTAAGATGTATAACATGAAGAAAGAAAAGGACAGAAGGAAAAGGACTTTGAAGTTGAAGAAGACAAATTTGATTAAGAAATGTTGGATGTTTGGTTTCCTACATCACTAGGGAATTTGAGTAGGTTCACTATGCTAATGCCTAAAGGAATCCAAATGCTGGAGTGGTATGTGAGACGAGTAACATGATTAATATCTAAAGGAGTCACTTCATCCACTTTCTGAATAGAAAGAGGGACCAGCAAAAAGAAATCTAAAACCAGGGTTGGAGAGAGAGAGAGTCATGGAGATCAACTCAAGACTAAAGAGAGAGGGAGAAAAGAAAATGACAGCCATGCTATAGCTCCTGTATTATTTTGGAGGTAGACTCCTCCTTAGGTGAATGATGGATTGCACCACCATTATTTCATGTTCTACTGTGCAGTATCCCTTCTTATGTCATGACTTAGTATATGTAAAGATTCTATCAATTTAATATTGTTAGCTAGCTAATATGATATAATGGTTAAATTGATATTTTGTACACATTATGGCACGTTCTGCCTAATTAATTAAGCTATAATTAATAAGTTGAGTTACAACTTATATATATCCAAAGAATAATATGTAATATCCAACTCTTCTTAAACATAGTTTTTTTTAGCAGAAAAAAAAAATGAGGGCAAACAAAATAACTCACATGAAATGCATGAGCTCAACTCTAATATTTTTGACAATGATAGACCCAAAAGATCATATACTGATGTTCATTTATGCATGTGATTATTCATTGTTTCGGTGAGGCGACGCCAAAGTGTAAAACACTTAATTATCACTCAACATTAATGATAACTTTGGGACTCTTTTTTATTTGAAGTTCCATTGTTGACACTAATTCAATTAACATATCTATTAATTATATATACATATAATTGAACACCCGAAACATTTGCACTTTAACTTTCCAAAAAAAAATAACAAATGTAATTGAAAAAATATATTAGTTTACATAAAAAATATTATATAATCATCTACGGATTTGCTCGAGTCCACTCTATTCTTCTTCTTTTTTTAAAGTAATTAGTCATCTGCATTAGAATACCAGATACCATAAATAGCCAAATCGGCGCCACTTGGAATTAAAAAATATTATTGCGCCGATGTATACTTATTAAATATTTAACGTCTCCATGCATCTACAAATCCCTACGTTGATACAATTCAAACAAGTATTAACTATCATAAGAAAGATAGGGCAACGATTTAGGTGTCACCATTACATCAAATTTCTTACTTTATCTTAACTTAACTAATTAATCTCCTGCCCTATCCATCTTTAATATCCAAAATATATAGATTAGGACGGCATGTAAATAAAGTAAGAGGAGTAACAATAGATGAGACGATTCCTCCATTTTTTTATAGGAAAAAGAAGGAAAAAAAGGGGAAAAGATCTAGACGAGAAGACAAATTAAGTGGGGCTTCGCTTACTATGAGTTAAGACAAAAGACTTTGGAGTGAGTCTAGAACATGTTAATGCACGTAGCCTCATGTTGTTATATAAATGGAGATTAATATTGGATTTAGCTTGTTTTTTTTTCAGCTAATAAAGATTCACAGAGATCTCTGATAAGTTTTGAAAAGTCTAAACTAAGTAGATTAGACATATGAAACAATACACATAGAGTCCTATATATGTCCTAATCATTAACATATATTAATTGTATAAGGCTTAGGTGAATTCGGATAAAATAGAAGAGAGATATTGGACTTATATGTTAACTTGAACTCTCGAGATGATTTCAAAAAACGTGAGGATTAAAACTCAAAATGGATAATATTTAAAAATCGTGTTAACTTTACCATTAAATTTGAAGTGTGCGAAGGTTGATTGTGGAGAGCTAATATTCTACATCCCTAAAAGAAAATTTTGATATGTCAAATCTTATGCTTGTATTAATGGGTCTGGGAGTTCATAATTAATAAAGTTATAATAAGTCAATGGAAGACGAAAGGTCTTAACTTCTTTGTTGTTGGACTCCGTCGTTGATCCTTTTTGGTGTTAAAGTAGGAGACTAATAAATTATGAGAAATCTAATTTAAGTATCAGGTTCAATCAAATATTAGAATTGTGAAAATAATTCACCATAATGGACCCCAATTTTTATTTTAAAAACAAACCTATATTCATCCAAATTAAGAATCCGCCATTTCTCCAAAGAAGAAGACGCTATCATTACGGTTGGCCTTCGGCCGGGTACTTCCATCTTCCTTTGGAATTGTGAGGAAGAGCCCCTTTTGTAGGGAAAAGGAGCTGAAGACAATTATAATTAAATTAATTAAAACTGTTAGGATTTATTTTTTTTTCCAAATTTCCTTTGAAATTAATTGATTCTAATGTCGTTAAGATGTCATTTTTTAAGAAGAGATGTTCATGGGGCTAATATATAAGAAACTAAATTATAGATAAAAATGAAATTCAAGATCTCGTATTTAAGAGTATATTGATTGAAGAACATTATTATCATGTATTTTATTATAGAAAAAAATATGTGGCACATTTTTAATATAGTGAATACGATGCATAATTTATTTTTAATCATACGAAATATGAGTTTGATCCTTTTATTTTACATTGACACTCATGTAAATAAAGTAACAGTATGGCTAAATTACAGGTGTCGACAATATAATTTGCAACTTTCCTTTCTTCACGTTAATGGTTACATAGGTTTTTTTTATTTCTTTCAGCGAATGGTTGCATAGAGTTTTTTAAACATCCATGAATGTGAATCAATTGCCTTAAGAAAACAATTTTAGAACCTTAATATATGTAGCCCACCACTAATTAAACCCATCAATCCCTACACCCCCATGTCATCATCATAGTACACATCTTCAATTAAAATAAGGGTACGTTTCTTTCCTTGTATCAGTGGCACATTTGTCCTCAGTCATCTAAGAATGTTTTATTCTCCCCCACAACATACAAGATGAATCACAGTTCTGGCTCTCCACATGGTTGCACAGCCAGGATCAATCCATTCACAAAGATAATAGAGCTAAAAAAGAGCGGCACCCACTCATAAGTCACAAGATATAACTATTATCACTTGACAATTATATAACACAAGCACAACATTATTATTCTATACCCATCATGCAGCTATATGTACACTACAAGCTAAAGGTCTCTTTTCCAAAATACAGTGTACTAGGGTTATGGACCATTACTTATACCAAAACACGTCATAAAATAGTCCCCAAAACAAGCTTAAATAACTATACACACACACACATATATATAATTAGACAAGGAAAACAAAGGCAACATGCATGTATATATAAACATGAGAAAAGACAATCTAACGAGAGCTAGGGCCCTTTAAAACAAAGGCCGAAACAAGCGCAATCTAGGTCGCCTTACTTACTGTTGCTTCTGTTCCCCACATCTCTCTCTCTCTCTCTCTCTCTCTCTCTCTGTGTGTGTGTGTGTGTATTATTATAGCTATTAGTATATGAATCATCATCTCGTGTCCCCCTTTTCTGAGTATAAG
>LTAE01000451.1:71685-83151 GCA_001647135.1 Pontederia paniculata | reverse complement strand
CACTATCCCCTTCTTATGGGCGAGTGCACAACGTCTTCCACGTCTCCATGCTCAGGAAATACCAACATGATGATGCCAACGTCATCAGGATGAAAGAGCCCAATCTAAAGGGAGATCTCACCTATGAGGAGCAACTGGTGAGGATCCTAGAGCGTCGCCTACAGCGTCAAGGGAACAAGAAAGTGGCGCTAGTCAAAGTGGCATGGAGTCGACGTCAAGATAGTGAAGCGACGTGGGAGTTGGAATCTGAGATGCGCAAGAAATTTCCAGCTTTGTTTGGTAAGACTCTACCATCGTCCTGAATTCGAGGACGAATTCTTTTTTTTAAGAGATTTATAGTGTAATACCCGTAACCTATTATTAAAAAAAAAGAAAGAAAAATTTAATTAAATAAATAATATTTTAATAGTTGGACTCCTAAGAGGAATTGGATCCTATAGGTGAGTAGTCTACACTACAATATGCTGGTGATGCATGCGACGACTACAATATGCTGGTGATGCATGCGACGACTGATGCTCGTGGTGACTGACTTTGCACATGTCTAGTGATTCTATTAGCGTCTCTTTCTTTAGTATTTCTATTGAGTTGCTCGACGTTTGAGACTATTTAATTGATGTAAGACTCTCACATATTTTTCTTTATGTTATAAAAAGAGTTTTGAATATTTAAAGTTTTAAGTTTCTTCTGCGTTTTGTTGACTGATCTTATTAAGTCAACCATTAAGTCAAGATAATGTATAATGTGGCAAGATAATGTATAATGTGGTGAGGACTCTGCTGCGTAGCGGGGTGGTCTTTTTGGGGCGTTACAATATCATCCCAACTTTTAGTTTAAAAATTTAGAAGATACTCTTTGAAACAGTCAATCGCGTTCAAACAATAGAGACGACATAATCGTTCATGATAGATGTAATGCGTCTATAGATAGTAGAAAGAATCGATGAAATTTAAATTTTAATCAAATTTGTCTCAATGGACTATTATTTATGGAAAACAAAGTTTCGGAATGTCGTAATAACATCTGTTATGCTATTTTAATAATCATAAAGAATATTATTTAAGATTGAATTACTTTTCACTTTCGAGTTTTATCTTTTAGTTCTTTTTATTTTTCCTTGTATGACCGTTTTCCAAACTTGGTAAGACACGGTCATATAGGCTGAATAAATATAATAAAAGACATTAGTGATGACTTCCTTTCTTACAAATAATTAATGACGATTGCAAAAATTATAAAAAAAATAGTCGAATAGCAAGACAATTCTCTTTGGCCAACCATTTAGTTAATCTCAAGTCACAAACGTATTTAATCACACACATTAAACAGATAAGAGTTTCAAACTCTATTAAACTCCACAGTAACCACTCCACCTATCTTTCTTTTCATTATAACCTTGCACACATGAACATCACACCAGATCTACATACATACATACATATGTAGTAAACAAACATGGTTTCTAGAGTGAGTCAGTCGACTTTGGTGAAGCGAAGGTAACCCTTCTTGGAGGGCAGATCCTTGGTCTCGAACCCCTGCGGGAACATCTTCTGGGCCTCCTCGTCCGACACGCCCGGCGTTATCACCACCGGCTGCCCAGGCTTCCAGTCCACCGGCGTCGCCACCCGGTGCTTCGCCACCTTCTGCAGCGAGTCCACCACCCTCAGCACCTCCTCCATGTTCCTCCCCGTCGAGGCCGGGTACAGAAAGCTCAGCTTCACCTGCATTTTCATGTGATTATTGTCTTACTAAATACTAATTAATCTAACAATAAATTGATCAAGCGAAGAAGATACAGGAGAGATCCAGCTCTTACCTTCTTGTCAGGGCCAACGATGTGGAGGGCACGAGAAGGCATGTTGTTGCCGGCGGAATCCTTCTCGTCAGGATCCACCATGTTGAGCTGCTTGATCACCTCCCTCTTCGGATCCGCTACGATCGGGTAGGTCACATGGCAACCAGGCTGCATGGCATATATTAGTAGCATTTGAGAGGGAGAGGGAGGCAGAGGGAGAGGGGGAGAGAGAGATTACGGTGTAGGCCTCGATGTCCTTGATCCACTCCTTGTGGGATTTGACGTCGTCGCACGACAAGCCCAGCAGCTTGACCCCTCTCTTCTCGAACTCCGGCGTGTAGGCCGCCATCTTCCCCAGCTCCGTCGTGCACACGGGGGTGAAGTCCCCTGTGTCAATTCAAGTGCCCGAAACGGTCGTCAAATACGAATTATATATTGACGACATGCATACTGCAGGAGGATCGCGGACGCACGTACCGGGATGAGAGAAGATGATGGCGTAGCCGTCGCCCACGAAGTCGTGGATCCTGATCTTGCCGTGGGTGGTATCGACCACCAGGTCGGGGATGGCGTCGCCGATGGTGAGCCCCGGCATCCTTTCGTCGGCTTCTGTACGTGTACTGCTGCGCCTCGACTGATCTAAGGGGGTGTTCTTTTGCAGGTGAACTGGTTGTTTATTTATAACGAGTCTTCGTCGAGTGGCGCCCGCATGCAGGCCACCTGCTCGAATCGTCGCGCCTGCCGTCAAAATGCTTTCCGCGACGTGTCGTGAAGGAGCTCAGGTACTGAGTTGTGCAGGCGTCCACGATCATGACGCGTGCTCAGGACACGCCCCGAACGGGGCCGGCACCTTGCGCGCATGCCCGCGCGCCAGCGAGCACAAACGTTAATTACCATTAGCGTTTATCAATCTTGGTTTGGAAAATAACTTTTTTAATTTTTAAATAATTGTTTGTAAACGTGTTTTAAAGAAACTGTATATTTAAAAATGTATATGGAACATGTTACAAAAATACTTTCATTTTAAATTTTCAAGATAACTTTATTTTGTTTAAAAAGTACCGGTTCTTTTTCCTTTTTTTCTATTAAACCAGCTTAAAATGAGAAATATAATAAACTAGATATATTAACACCTTAAATTTTAATGATAATTATCTTAGTTTTAAATTTAATTTACTAATTATTTGAATCAACTAATTGTATATATATATATATATATATATATATATATATATATATATTATATTTATTATACATGATATGTAGTTTTCTTAAATCTAACTATTATTGGATAATCACCAACTACACCTTTTATTCTCTATTTAAAGATAGACAAGTAATAATATTATTCATAAGATCATCCCAATATTGCCTGCTAAATTTATTAGAAGAATAAACATGTTTTGAATCTTTTTATTTTCACAAACTGCTTGATTGAATTGTAATAACTTTATTAGAATAATCACTTTCGCCATGACATTAAAAAAATATTTAACTATGCGAATACTAACTTTTGACAAATAAATAATTCTACCATAAAAGTTAAAACTGCTTAAATTCTTTTCAAACTTAAAATATCTTGTATTATTTTTGAGATTTATTTCAATAATAAATTTTATGTCTTAATATTTAACATGACGAGTGACTTTCAAGGAAATTTGTTTACATATAAAAGAAATTAGATTTGGCAGCTCCTTAAATAAAAAGAATTTGATTGATAAAATAAATATTATATAATTGGATGAAGTGGTAAATATTTTTTTCTAAAGATGTTGAATGTCATGAATGGAAACTATGTTTACTTAGAATTTAATTTATTATAATTAAGAATATGATCAGACTAATTAGAGATAACTTCGAAAGCTGGCAACCGAAAAGTATTATATACCACCTTATTTACTGACAAATAAGACACAATGGTTTTATATTCTAAGCGGGGATTTGGGCCTTGTTAATCCATATTTGAGTTACGGGATGCAAAGGCCCACGAAAGAAACGAAACACTGCCTTCTGCTGATGAGGTGTGCGAGCGACCAGGCTGCCGAGCGAGAGATAGAGAGGGAGAGAGATGACGGTGGGAGCATCGTCGCCGGCGACGCACGCGTACGGTGAGGCAGCGTACTGGGAGCAGCGCTACCGGCAGGACCCGGGGCCCTTCGACTGGTACCAGAAGTACCCCGCCCTCGCCCCCCTCTTCGATGTCTACCTCCTCCGTTCTCACCGCCTCCTCCTCGTCGGCTGTGGCAACTCCGGTAACTCCCCATCACCACCCTCTTCATTGGCTGCGTTGGCGATCAGCTTCTTGCTGCGTTCTTGATTGGCCGAGTCGAGCTTAATCCCCTTCCGGCAAGATCTGAAGCGTGTGATTCATTTTTTCAGTGATTAGAGTTTCCAAGATCTTCTTAATTGTGCATGTCATTTTCCCTTCATTTATAATATTTACTTCAGTGCCTTCCACTCTGTCTGGAACGCTGGATCGCTGAAAACTAATCTTACGAATCTTCTTGTTAAGGAAGAAAGTAGAACGTCTGCACAATATTGGTTAATGATCTTAGATATGTTTTTACCAAAATGTTAGAAATGGCGGGACTTTAGAGGTGATAGTATCTGTAATATTTTTACCAAAATATTTCATTAGAGTTGGAATGTGAATTTGGGCACTCAAATGGTATCTGGGAAAAATAATTACTTGGTAGATAGTTGGTGTTATGAAGAAGATTTCATTACTTTACTTTTACATATTCATTGTACAAATTCTTGCGCCATGGTCGCCAATGTCACAATATATTCTCTTACTGTTATTCTTAAATATCTGGAGCTAATGCCAAAATTCTTTAGTGCTTGGCGAAAACATGGTTGATGATGGTTACCAGGATGTTCTCAATATTGACATATCATCAGTCGTTATAGAAGCTATGAAGAAGAAATATATGGACAAATCAGGGCTTAAGTGTATCCTATGACTAAATGTTGCTACCAAGCAATTCTGTGTGTCTCTTTATTCTTGTTTGTCTTCTGCTCTCTACATGGAAGAGTTTAGACGTCTTGCAAAATTTGCCTGTCACCTCCTTGATGATATAGACAGATATGAAAATGGATGTTAGAGATATGAGTGAATTAGAATCTCATTCATTTGATGCTGTTATTGACAAAGGTATTCACTAAATCCTTAATTTTATTCTAATTTTTGCTTCATTAAGTTACGTATTATACTTTATGATTAGAGTTTGTCTAATGAGGTAAAATTATTCTTTATACTTTATACATTTTTAATTCTATCACATATCTTGTTTGCAGGAACCCTTGACTCGCTTATGGTGAGTTTATCAAAACTTTACTCCATATTTTCATTTCTGTTGGATGATTTCTGAAGTTGTTGATTTTTTAGTGTGGACATGGTGCAATGCAGAATGCGACAAAGATGCTACAAGAGGTTGACAGGTATAAGTCCATACAGATGTTTTGTTGTTTCATCTTGTAGTATATTTTATGTTGACTGAATCTTTCTATATCAAACTTGCTCAGGATCCTGAAGGACAGAGGGATCTATATTTTGGTATTTTTTTCTTTTTATTTCCAAGCTTAAAATTTTTCAGCTTATTAGCATCATATTGGTGTGCTAAAATGATTTAGCCAATGCAGATCACATATGGCGATCCTAGTTATCGGCTTCGTTTGCTGAGGGAGGTGAACTTGTGGAGCATAAATATGCATGTGATAGGTTAGTGAATAATTTATGTAAGTCAACAGAAAGTTATTTGGTGGTTACTTACATAACTTTAATAATATATGTCATCTTCCAAATTTTAATTCTTTATTGTTATTATTGTTTACATGTTTGACAAACCCTTTTTCTAAGATCCATATAATTTTGAGCGATCTTTTTGTTTTTGATGCAACCTTGAGTGATCTGATTTATCTGTTCGAATAATATAGATAGGGGGAAAGATAAAGAAAAGGAGGTCAGGCCTGGGTTGGTCCAAAGTCAAAGTACTTCCTCAGAAAAAAATCCTCTCAAAAAACAAGGACTTTCTACTTGTGGATAAAATTCTCAAGCCTCTTACAGAAGCTCTTGTTTTGACTTTACAATAATATTTGTTTGTAAACAAAGTAAACAATTAATGAGCAGTTAAACCTCATGTTAAAGTGTACAATTACAGGTTCCTTGATTATGCTTATGAGTTTTCTTGAATGTACCTATAAAAAAAATTCTTTAACATAATATTTTATTTTTGTCGAATCAACACTGAAGATGAATGAAATAACTTCATAAAATGAGATTTAAACTTTTAATTACCTTGGAAATAAATCAGACATTAGGTTTCATTTAGGTAAGAGAAGACACATGTTTCAGGATATTATTATTAGTTTATGTTTGTTTTGGTGCAAGCCTGTTTCAAATGGACTGAGATGCGAGTGTCAAATATTCGAAAGGTACCTTAGCTTAGTAAGACTACTCACAGTATAACTGCAACGAGGCCCGTTTTCTTTCTCTTTCCCCCTACTGATATCAACACAGGAATAATTGAATATTGAAGTATGCAAACATGACTTAGGGTTGCTGAGCATGAATAGAGGAACCTAGGAAAAAAAGATGGAGTTTTGCTGGCAATTTCTTTGCAGATTTCATTAAATGGGTATGGTATATCCGTTCTTGACGTCATACCAAGGCTTTTGTTGAACTTTCAGAACACATCTGGTTAGCAGGTTACTAATTGTTATAATAGTGGTTATGAAAGGGAAAGGATGTCATGAAATAGTGGATCTCAAAGGGAAAGGGTTTATGCAATAGTCCCAGTTTGTCACTAGATGACTCGGCTGATTAATGTGAAAGGTGTACTGTGCAATCTTATCTGGAGAAGAGTATGCATAAAACAATATTAGTTTCCAATTGGGAGTTTGGTATCATAGTTATTCTCCGAAATTGGACTGTGTACCTGAAAAGTTTTCTGAATTCTTTTTCAAGATAAGGTACCTGTTTTTGTTGATATTCTTTCAAGGTAAACAATTAACGGTACACCTGTATGATGTTCTTCTAGTGTTACAATGATGTTATGGGACAAGTTCATCTTTATTACCTGCTTGCTGATATTCTTTTCTGGCGTAGCAGAAAGGATAGAGAAAGAGCATAAAGTTTGGGAGTTAACTAAGCCAGTGCCATTAAATGAGGATGGAAGCTCAATTTCAGCGATTCTGGGGTCAAACCCCGAAGTTCATTACATCTATGTCTGTATCAAGGTAAACGCCGACTCAAGGCACTTGGGCATCCACCCTTTAACTGGTAATTACCTTATTCATGATCTTTCTTGCGTTTTATGTCTTCTTTTTCAGGATGAATCCATGAGACAGAATCAAAATTCTGGGTTAGGAACTAGCAAAGATGGACAATAGTTCAATTCATTAATAAGCATTACTATGATTGCTGGGCATGAGCTGCATGATCATAATTATAGGCCTTGTGCTCCATTTTATTTGGAGAAGATGATTCAGGCATTTTCCCTGATGATAGTTATCCAAAGTAGAAAAGAAAACTCTCTTCTCAGGACGATTTGAGCTGGCTGGGATCAGTTGCAGTGGTGCTGTGCTGTTTGCTATTTTTGGGCGTGCAGTTTGCTTCTTGTTGCTTCTAGGTACATGTACTACAACGTAATATAAATATTTTGTCTCCTGACCGAGCTGTTATTTATGGGATTAAGAATTCAGTATAATCTTTTTCTATTCTTGATTTCTTATACCTTACGGGCCCAGTACGTTTGAATTCGGATTAAAATATAAAAAATTATACAAAATATAGAATATAATATAGTATTTTGTGACTATTTCAAAAGTTGAATTATTTTTATAATATGGGGATCCAAAGACGGCTGTCTATAGATCAGATAAGGTTTCTTCTCCTGTAAATCAGATAAAGTTTTTCCTCTTTCCTCAAGAACTCCTTGGACATATGATTTAATAAATTCAGTTCTAATTGTGTTTGAATAAATTAAAATATAATAATTATAGATAGGTTTTAATGGATATTTAAATAAAAAATGACAATAAAAAATATAAAATATTTTTTAATAAAAATTAAATTTAAGTAATATAATATTAATCTCACGAATAAATATTTTATAAGTTTTATTCTAAAAGTTTGTTTAAAAATATTAAAAACTAATAATTGATAAATAATCTAAAATAATCTCACAAATTAACAATTTTCATAAAAAAAACTGTTAAAGAATATTGATTAAAATTATATAAATAATATAAAATTAATAATGAATTAATATTTCCATAAAAAATTGTTAAAATATCGATTAAAACTATTTTATAAAAAATTAATAAATAGTATAAAATTAATCTCATAAATTAATAATTTAATAATAATAATTTCATAAAAAAACATTTTTTAGAAAAAAGTATAGTAATAAATTATTTGTATTATAAATTAAATATAAGATAATAAAACGTTTTTTTACAAAAAACTTTAAATAATAAATAATGTAATAAAATAATTTATAAAACTTATTTTGATCTTACAGAAATATTACTACAATTTTATTATTAAAATATATAAAAAACACTAATTACGAAATATTATAGTTTAAAAAAATTTATTTAATATTAATTGGAGTAAAGAAAAAAGAAAGAAACAAAAAAAGTAAAAAAAAAAAAGGTGACAAAAAAATGTTGCAACTACATTTAATGTTGTAGCGATGTGGTTCCGGTTCCTACTCGTGCTCATAGCAGGAAACGAAAGTCATAACCTAAGGTTACATGAACTCAAGTTTTGGCTTGGAGTTCAGGGTCAAGTTTTGTCAAATATCAGCTCGTTTGGCATAACCTGTTGATGTTCTGACAATGTTCCAATTACCAAGTGGGCCCCCTCACTTTCTTGAATTTGCAGGGGTTTTAAGAGCAAATTGGTCTGATCCTTTCTACGTTGAGGGTTCGAGGTTTTGGTCAAGTAAACAAATAAAATAAATAATATTTTGAAAATAAAGTATATTAAAATAATTTTAAATTTATTAATCAATATATATATATTTCAATCATAAATACAAATTCTATTTTTTTATATTTTTAATAATATATAACTAGTTATTAATTACAAAAGTATAGCAACTGACTATTATTTATAGTTTATTGATTAATTGGTAACATTTATGTAAGTCATCAGAATAAATATTCAATTAAATAATAGTGATCATGTTAAGAATTATCATATTTATGATTAAAAAAATGAGACTAAAAGTTAAAAAAAGAAAGGAGTTCATTTTTTAGGTTATTAGGAATAAACTTAATTCATTTTTAAATTTACTTTACTAAACATACTAAATATTATAAAAGAAGAGTGTCCTTACTGTTACTCCTAAATGTCACTTCTTTTTAAATTATTTTACTCTTTGTCTTTATCAGCAACTTTTCTATTTTATACATGATATTATATAAAGAGCAAATTGGTCATATATTTGAGAATGACATTAAGGGATCATAGTGGCAATTAATGAAAAGTGTTCATTTCATGGACAATCGAGGTTCCGTTATAGGATGATAACCGTAGGAAAACATAAAGTAAATTTTATGTGAGAATATGGGTGTACATAGTGCAAATATATACTCATGGATGAAGGGATTTTGAATTTGATTTTTGTGAAATTTATATATTTTTTATTTATCTTTTCTTATATTAATCTAGCCTCTTTTATAATAAAAAAAGATTTTTCCTCTCCTCCTTTAGGGATCATAAAAGATGGAGACAAACCTCATAAATAAGCGGTAAGTTTTCAAATACAAGGCCTAGACTTCTTCCTATGTTGTGTTATTAATATGTTTAGATTACACAATTTCGATACTTGAAGCACGATTAGATGAGTGATAAGAGGCGATGTTGCTACTCATGTGATTTGATCATTGCTACTTTTCCCTTGACTAGGCCAACCAAAGGGGCGAGAGAGAAAGGGGTATTCAGGCTCGTTCTCCAATGATGTGTGACCAAATTTTCAGGGTTCACTATTCTATATCCAATCGTTACTTGCACCAACTAAGTAAACATCCAATAGTTGAGATTGAGATTGAGATTTAAGATGTTAAGTATCGTTAAAAAATTGTAAATTTATTGTTTATGTCAACTTTGATTTTTAATGTCGTATTTCATATCAATCAACTTTTACAATATCGATCGCTTCTCTTTAAATTTCAATATACAACTTTTATGTCAAGTAAAATTAAGAATGTCAAGTGACACACATGTAGCATAAGTCATATCATCTAACTTAAAAAATACTATCAAGATATTATTTATATTTAATAAAATATCTTTACAAATTTATTTTAAGTTTGCGCAAGGTATGTTTTGTGTTTTATTGACTTTTAACATCAAAATTAAAGTTATTTTTTTTTTGTAGAAGAGTATAATTTGCAACATTATTGTTTATGTCAACCTTGGGTTTTAATATTATATTTTATATCCACTTATACAATATTTGTGGCATATACATGGCATAAGTCATGTCATCTAACTTAAAACCTAATATTAACATATCCAAAGTTGAACAACCAAGTTATGATTTTGCAAAAATTGAGTGACTCATGATCCTTTGTTTCTTAAGCTATATTTTTAGGTAAAACGAATATTATTGTTTCTTCTTATACTGTTTGAAATTGTTTTCACCAAAAAGATCACAATCTTATAGTAAAACATTAAGTTTAATTTATTTTGTTAGTGAGTTGTCTATCTTTTTTTTTTTATTTCTTCATTTGATTTTTGTGTAACCCTTTTTCTATCTTACTCCTACTACCATTTGCAAACATTTGACGTCATATAAAGGTAGGCTTGATTTAATGGATTAGGAGAATTCTCTTGAATTTTTTTGTAAATTGTGCTATGTTGAAAAATAAAACTTAATTTTTTTGTTGTCATTATCGTTGATTGCCTCCTAATCGATTGATATTCATTTGTCGCCCTTTTAGCATTTTTAATAATCAAAATTATATTAAAAATAAAGAGTACATAAAAAAATAAAGAAATAAAAACAAATATATATAATTATTTTATAGAATGTTTAAAATAAACTAAACACTTATAAATTTAAAATATATCTAAATTTATTATTATTTTTAGAATAACTTATTTAAAGAGAATTCTAATAAAGTGAATTAATAAAATTAATTTTTTTATTTTCATTATTATTTGTTCATATAATAATACCAAAAAATAATTAAATATTACTGTTTAAACAAATACATAAAAACAATATTTTTTCATATATTTTATATTTAACTAAAGCACTTTAATATAATACAAATATCTAAAGTTTCATTATTATTATTTCCTATAAAAATAGAAAAAAGTAAATATTATTGGGCAAAAAATATTACTTTATGTCATAGAATGTATTAATACTTTTTTTTCCAAAATAAAGAGTGTACTTGTCAATTAAAGAGAAAACAAACAAAGTTATAATGGTAGATTTGATTCAGATAAATAAAAAAAAATTAAAATTGTGTTAGTTATTTTAAAAAAATTCTAAAAAAGTAAAATGGCATATTTATGTAAGGCTAATATATATATAATTAAAATTAATAGTATGTGTATGCACGGTGCATACACAATTTTTGTATGCACGCTAATATTTCTCTCTCTCTCTCTCTATATATATATATATATATATATATATATATATATA
>LTAE01000451.1:50874-71626 GCA_001647135.1 Pontederia paniculata | reverse complement strand
TTTATATAATATAAAGATATAATTTTATATATATATATATATATATATATATATATATATATATATATGTATATATATTTGTAATTTTTTTATATTTCTATTTTTCCATTTTTTGTTATCTTTGTTTATATTTTTTTTGAAATTAAATTGGTTTTACAAAATATCATGTATTCTATTTTTTTATTTTAATTTGTCACTTTTGTGGATTATTTTATCATATTGAGTTTCAACACTAAAATTAATTGAATTATGAAATTAAAAATTTGTAAACTTTTATTTTACTATATGAATATTAATTAATTAATTTATATTTTTATTAATTTGAGGTTAAAATTAAATAATTAATAGGGTGACCTTGGAATAATAAACTATTCTTATTCTATAAATGTAAAAAAATTAAAATATGAATTTTCAAAAAAATATTTAGAATAACCAATATATCTTAAATATTTTCTCTTATTATGTTTATATATTTTCATATATTTTTATTTAATTAAATAATTTAGGGAGATTGAGGGTAAATTCTCACATTTTATGTTTTAATATATATATCCACAAAATAATATATTACATTGTTAAAATATAATTATTTTCAAATGAAATATCTTACTCTTTTAATTTTGTCTATCATTTATATTACAACTTTTCATATTAATTTATCGTCAAAATTTAAGTAATTGAGTTAGAGAAACAACAATCACTAAGACACGATCAAAACCACTTCAAGTATACCTAAAAACATATCAATTCCCAAATTTGAGGTGGTCATGAAAAGGGACCCCCCAATTTAGGCGGTTCGGGGGGTCTAGGACAATCCAAATACAATAAAAATTAAAAAAATAAAATTATAATAAAAAAATAAAGTTAATACATATTATAGATACACACAAATTTTTTTTTGCAAATTATCACACAATTTTTATACAAAGATTCACATATCACATAACTTTTATATAAATTTTGCAAACTCGTAAATATGTTCTATTCCATTTGTTATCATGAGTATATATACATACACATATAAATTTAACCACCTTTTAAGCAATTGCTATTTTGTTTCATCTCCTCTTGGCTTTTGTAAACCTTTTTCCAAATCCATCTTTATGCACTTCTTCTTGAATATTTCATTGCAAGTTATCCAAGTTTTTCTTGATAGAGATATCCAATAAAGTCGTTACCTCACTCAATGTGTAGGCAAAACTTCATGATAACATTAAGCATTCTTATAGAAAACTGAATACAAGTAAAATATAAAATGACAATCAATACAATTGACACAAATCATACAAATCACATTTAGAAAAAAAGTGCGTGAATAATCTATTATTGTATTTGATATTTCTTCACACACAAGGGTCGCATGGTCGCTGTCGCGCCCCTGTAGCAGGGGCAACCATGCTATAGGGTTGCGCGCGACCTGTTGTAGGGCGCTCCCTATAGCAACCCTGCAGCAGGTGCGCCCTTACTACAAGGTCGCGCTCGACTCTGATGCCCCGCTGTCGTTGCCTGTCACCGGAGAAGAGAGAGAGGAGATAATGTCGGAACATCCACAAAACAGTGGACAACCCGAGAAAACATTGCCGCACGCTCGGGCCAGCCGCAACGCTGAGAGTGATGGTTAGCATATGGAATTTGAAGAAAAATCCCAAATTTTTTTTGGAAAACCGAAACGAAGATAGAGATAGGAGATCAGTGAGGAAAGAGAGATCAGGGAGTAGATTTTGTGGGTATTTACCTTGTCGCCGCCGTCGAAGGATAAAAGAGAGAAGAGTCGCCAATTGGAGAGAGAAATTTTGAGAGAGAAAAAAGGGAGAAAGGAGTAAGTTTTAAATTCTTTTGATCGCCCCAAAATCTTTCACGGACGGGTCAGCTAGTCCGCGAACCCATTGGGGCGATAGACATCCCCAAAATCTAGGATTTTCATGAACGGGTCAGCCCGTCCGCGAACCCATGAGGGCGGATCGCCTCAATTGGGGTAGTCTATGTAGACCGCCCCAATTGAGATTCCAATTGGGGCGATCTTCGCAGACCACCCCAAAATTTAGAGTTTCACATACTAGAATAATTTGTAGACACAAAAATGTTTGTAGATTTAAATATTTATAGTTATTGAATGAGATAGTTGATAATTAAATATACATATTATATAATATAGAAAATGTTTTAAATATATTTGTTATCTTAAAATTATACCATTTATTAAAAGTAACATAGAAGATGATAAAAATATATCTTATATTTGTATTTTTAACTAATAAATTGCTTAACATTTCTAAACTAACATAAAATATATTAAATTGTTATAGACTTTATACAAACAATCTAATCACCCAATTTTTTTATTTATTTTATATTCTCACATAATGTACAGGTATTAAATAAAATTTAGCACTAATAATTTTATCTAGACACACTTATACATTTTTTGTATATCTTAAATATTTTAAAACCTAAATATTTGATATAATAGCAGTATTTAAAAAGTCAAAATAAATTTACATTTGTGATTTATATAGAATATAAATATAACTATTTAAAAAGTCTTTTAACTCAAGTAAATTTGTAAAATTTTATATGATAATTTACTATTTTTGTTTTAAAAATACAAAATAAGAAAATATTATTATTGTTAAATAGTCATAATTTGAAATAAATTAAGAAAATTTTAAAAGTCTAATTAAAAAAATACATAAAAAGTTAAAAAAAGTTAAACAATAAAATTTATTATTATTTTTGTTAGTATACTTTGTTTGAAACATAATAAAATAATATTAAAAATTGTAGTTCAAGTAAATTCAAATAATTTGGTATTATAATTTAGCCTTTCTGTTTATTGGAAGATAAAAAAAGAAAAAAAATATTATTATTTTTAATTAACAATAAGTAAAGTAAATGTCTAAATTCCCTTCTATTTCAACTGTAGACATTAAGGTTAAAATCATGCAATCCATTTCTATGACCGCGAAAATGATTTCAATAATTCAACTAAAAATTACAAAAAACAAATTAAATAAAAGGTTAACAAATTTAAATTATTACAATTATTTAAAAAATCAAAAGGATAAAAGAAAATTTGAAAATTAAAATTTATTTATTGTTGATTAAAAAAATTTAATTATGAAGAGTTATAAGTTAAGTAAATTAATAAACTTTGTTATTTTAATGTATTTTTTAGAATATTTGTTTATTGAAAAATAAAAAAAGAACAAAATTAATCAACAATAATCAAAATTCTATTAAAAATAAAGAGTACATTAAAAAATAAAGAAATAAAAATAAGAATAATTATTTTATAAAAGGTTTAAAATAAACTAAAAACTTTGAATTTAAATTTATATCTAAATTATTATTTTTTTTGAATAACTTATTTAAAGAGAATTCTAACTAAAGTGCATTAATAAAATTAAAATTTTTAATTTTCATTATTATTTGTTCATATAATAATACAAAAAAATAATTAAATATTATTGTGTAAACAAATACAGAAACAACATTTTTTCATATATTTTATATTTAACTAAAACACATTAATATAATAAAAATATCTAAAGTTTCATTATTATTATTTCCTATAAAATTAGAAAAAATAAATATTATTGGGCAAAAAATATTACTTTATGCCATAGAACGTATTAATACTTTTTTTTCAAAATAAAGAGTGTATTTTTCAATTAAAGAGAAAATAAATAAAGTTACAATAGATTTGATTTAGATAAAAAAACAAAAAATTAAAATTGTGTTAGTTATTTAAAATAAATCTGAAAAAAGTAAAATGACATATTTATGTAAGGCTAATATATATAATTATTAGATGGAAAATTAAATTTAATTATATAGAATATGTAAAAACTAACGATAGATTTATGTTAAATATCTATTTAATTTATCTTAATGTAATTATTTTTTATGCTTTTATGTAAAGAGAACTTTTGAAAAAATATATAGTTTATACTATAGTATAATGATATAAGTTTATATATATATATATATATATAGCAATTTTTTTTACATATTTTTATTTTTCCATTTTTGTTATCTTTGTTTATATTTTTTTTTTGAAATTGAATTTGTTTTACAAAATATCATCTATTCTATTTTTTTATTTTTAACTTATGACTTTTGTGGATTATTTTATCATATTGAGTTTCAACGCTAAAATTAATTGAATAATTAAATTTAAACATTTATAAACTTTTATTTTACTACATGAATATTAATTAATTATTTTTTATTTTTTATTAATTTGAGGTTAAAATTAAATAATTAATAGGTTGACCTTGGAATAATCAACTATTCTTATTCAATAAAGTAAATATTTTATGTAAAAAAAAATTAAAATATGAATTACAAAAAAAATATTTAGGATAACCAATATATCTTAAATATTTTCTCTTATTATGTTTATATATTTTCATTTATTTTTGTTTAATTAAATAATTTAGGGAGATTAACTTCTAATGTAAATTCTCACATTTATGTGTTAATATATATATATATATATATATATATATCCACAAAATAATATATTATATTGTTAAAATATAATTATTTTCAAATGAAACATCGTAGTCTTTTAATTTTATCTAACATTTATATTACAATTTTTCATATTAATTTGACATCAATATTTAAGTAATTGAGTTAGAGAAACAATATAGACGGTCAAAACCGCTTCAAATATACCTAAGATCATATCAATTCCCAGATTTGAGGCAGTAATAAAAAGGGACCGAAAGACCTATCTCATTTTCGGGCGATCGAGGACCCCCCAAGTGAGGCGGTTTGGGGGGTCTAGGACAACCCAAATACGATAAAAAATTTAAAAAATAAAATTATAATAACAAAAAAAAGTTAATACATATTATAGATACACACAAAATAAAATTTAGCAAATTATCACACAATTTTTATACAAAAATTCATAGATCACATAACTTCTATATAAATTTTACAAACTCGTACATATGTTCTACTCCATTTAGTATCATGAGTATATATATACATAAACATATATAAATTTAATCACCTTTTAAGCGTTGTTTTGTTTCATCTCCTCTTGATTCTTGTAAAACTTTTTCCAAATTCATCTTTATACACTTCTTATTGAATATTTCATTGCCCATGCCTATTAAGTTATCCAAGTTTTTCTTAATAGAGTCTATCCAATAAAGTCGTTACCTCATTTAATGTGTAGGCAAAACTTCATGATAAAATTAAGCATTCTTATATAAAACTGAATACAAGTAAATATAAAATGACAATCAATACAATTGTCTCAAATCATACAAATCACATTTAGAAAAGTGTGTGAATAATCTATTATTGTATTTGATACTTCTTCATACACAAGGGTCGCGTGGTCGCTGTCGCGCCCCTGTAGCAGGCGTGACCATGCTATAGGGTTGCGCGAGACTTGTTGCAGGGCGCTCCCTATAGCAACCCTGCAGCAAGTGCGACCGTACTATAGGGTCGCACGTGACTCTGATGCCCGTCGTCGTTACCTTTTCATCGGAGAAGAGAGAGATGAGATAATGTCGGAACATCCACAAAACAATGGAGAGGTAAAAAAAGAGGTTTCACGCGAGTCCCCCGCCGCCACATGGGCGCACCCACGGCCAGCCCGAGAAAATATTGCCGCACGCCCGGGACAGTCGCAGCGCTGAACCACAGTGATGGTTAGCATGTGGAATTTGAAGAAAAATCCCAAATTTGTTTTTATAGGAGATCAGTGAGGAAAGAGAGATCAGTGAGAAAAAAAGAGATCAATAGAGTAGATTTTATGGGTGTTTACTTTTGAGAGAGAAAAACGGTGAGAGAAAAAAAAGGGAGAAAGGGGGAAGTTTTAAATTCTTTTGATCGCCCCAAAATCTAGGATATTTCACATACGGGTTAGCTCGTCCACAAACCCATTGGGGCGATAGACATTCCCAAAATCTAGAATTTTCATGAACGAGTTATTTCGTCCGCGAACTCATTGGAGCGGTCAATCTAGATCGTCTCAATTGGGGTAGTCTATGCAGACGACCCCAATTGAGGTTCCAATTGGGGCGATCTTCGCATACCACCCCAAAATTTAGGGTTTCACATACTAGAATATTTGTAGACACAAAAATATTTGTAGATTCGAATATTGAATGAGATAGTTGAGAATTAAAGAGCCATATTATATACTATAGAAAATATTTTAAATATATTCGTTATATTAAAATTATACCATTTATTAAAAGTAACATAGAAGATGATAAAAATATATCTTATATTTGTAGTTTTAACTAATAAATTGCTTAGCATTTCTAAACTAACATAAAATATATTATATTGTTTTACACTTTATACAGACAATCTAATCATCCAATTTTATTGAATTTATATTCTCACATAGTATATAGGTATTTCACATAGTATATAGGTATTACATAAAATTTAGCATGAATAATTTTATGTAGACACACTTATACATTTTTTGCATATCTTAAATATTTCGTTGTTTTTGTGAAATCTACTTTATTTTATTGACTTTCCTATATCTAATTTCTAACAAATATTAATATAATATAAATTTATACTGAACGAAGGTACAAACACACTGAACCTAATCATATATAATACTTTTATGCAATAGCCTTAATTTAAATAATAATGAAAACAATAATATTTTTCAAATGGACAAGGCTATTTTGGTCATTTGGTTACAAAATAAAATAAAGAAAAGGTATCGCTGACACTAACTTCTAAAAGGAGGAGAGAGAAGAAGAGATGGTTGTCTTCCTCCTCTCCTCTCCCCTGCCCTCCCAAATCGACCGTAAGCGAAGAGTGAGGCGAAAGCCCTACCGGAAAAAAAAGGCGAAAAGGGGCTGCTGCCCCATTTCACATCAGCCATCGCGCCTCTCTGAAACCATCCGAAAGTGCGACTGCGACGAGCACTACAAGACGAAGACGTTGGTGTAGGTTGACGAGGTCTTCGGCACCTCTGCTGTGGTTTGCCGCGAGCGTCGCCGGAGAAGGAGAAGCTGACCGAGCGCGGGTGCTCTCTCCTGCACATCCGTTCTCATCGGGTAAGCTTATAACCCTTGTGAATCGATGATGGTAGTGTTCTAGTGGGCTATGACTGGGTCCTTCTTCCGTGTTTAGTGGTTTGGTCATTTCTGCTCCACTGAAGCTCCGCCGGTCATTGTCTGAGGTCGTCGGTGTTGGTTCGTCTTGAGCTACGGTGAGTATCTCATGCCAGTATTATACGGTTGAGTATGACTGGAATTGATTGATATCTAACGGATTGCCTATGGATTTCTAGCATTGGCAACCCTTCGTTTTAGTTCGCAGGAAGCCATTATTGACTACAGGAATCCGATTCACATCCTCTTGTTTCCCCGGTGAGTGTCCTACTGTGCTGATTTGTACCTTTGAAAGTACTACCCCTTTGTATGGAAGTTGATTGTTTAGGTTAAATGGTTATGCTTGATTAACTAGAGAGGAAGATGTACTAATGTTCTAGCCTGAATGCCGACTTGGTTATCTTGATTCTACTGACCAGTTGAGGTATATTATAAATTGATACATAAAATGACTTGGAATGTGACCACTGTGACGTGTAACAATTTGTATCTAATGACAGCTAAATGTTAATGTTTATTAGATCGGAATAACAAGTGTTATTAAAAGCTAATCTGAAATTTTATATGATTAGTTTTGGCGATTTGATGTGTACTCTTTGCTGGTTGATATGGATTATAACATTTGATTAAGTTGAGTTATGGATTAATGGATTTTTAAGTTGATTGATATGGTTTATAAGAATATTAATCTGAAGGTTCCATGATTGGATTTGGTAACCTAAATGTATAATCGATGCTGCTGCTGATTATAGATTAATAACTAAGGGTGGTAATTAGTAATTGGTACCAAAGCAATAATTAGATAAATTAATTAATGCTAATGATGCTTCTAAGTAAATATAAGATTCTAGCAAGATATTCCTAAGGGTGTGTTTGAATTGAGGGGAACAAAAGGTAATGGAGGGGAAGGTAAAATTTAGCCTTGTTTGGATAGGATTTTCTGAAGGTGAAGGTAAAGATTGACATTCTTTCGCAGCTAACTAATGAAAATCCATCTATGCCATTTACCCTCCATTACCCTTCCTCCAATGAACCTCTTTTCCCTTCCCTTCCCCTCCTCTATGCAAACACACCCGAAGTCAATTAAAGTAAATAGTGCCCTTCAAAAAATTAAAGTAAATAGTCATTCTGATATATTAACCGGACAATGCTAAGGAATCGGTACTAGGTCAAGGTTAATTAAGATTGAAAGGCTTCTCAAAAAAAAAAAAAAGATTGAAAGGAAAAAAACAGTAATTTAATAGTGATAAGTATTCTTGGATAAGTAAGTGAACTAATTAAGGTATATAACCACTAGCAGCGGGGGTGACAAGTGACGGAAAATGATAAGTTAACTTAAGGTAATATATATATATATATATATATATATATATATAGTAGAACCTAGTTTGGAATTATAGTTCAAGAGAAAAGAACGGGAGATAACATAATGGCTGTGTCTTTCAGAATGGGAGATTATATTTCGAAAATGTGGTACATTTGGCTAGTTTTCTTATTAAAGAATGGATGGGGGTGAAGGGCTATCACTTTACAGTAGGTATTATACTTGTACACTTTATATACAAAGAATTCGTTCAATAAGTTGGATGTTGGATAAAAGGTTAAGCATCCTTTTTCCTTAAAGAAAGCATTTTGGAATTTAAATAATTTATTAGTAATAATATGACACAATATTAAGAAACAGTTAATTATTACATAATGAATATGCAACAAACTTATTTTTTTGGAAGTTAGAGCCAAAACATAATTGAATAATTGAAGTAGATTTTTTGTATTAATTATTGGAATAATACTTATTCATTCTTAAGAATTCAAAAGAAAATTCCAATTCTGGGAAATTGACTCAAATAATTATTTTATTTAAATTCGAAAATTCAGATTAGTAGTATAATAATTATACGAAATTGTTAAACGAATGAGTTAATTTGAAGTACTAAATTAATGATTATATTAAGTCAAGAAGGTTAATTAAATGTTTGTTAGAAATTTAAATAAATGAGAAACAATAATAATACAAAAGAAATAACAATAACTATTACAATTACAATAACTGTCCTATAAGATGGGCGTAGGCGGTTGATGATGATGATGAGGTGAGGCGAACGACGAACAAACAATCCCGGAATCCACCGAGAACCTTGGAATCCACCAACGATGTCGATCTGCAAGTCGTCTGCTTCAATTAGATAAGAAAAATAATTGCTTTGGAATCCACCAGAGTCACTCTGGAATCCACCAGAGTTCTTTGGAATCCACCGAAGACATCGTGAATCCACACGATAAAAGAACATGAAGCTCAATTGGAGAAAATATTCATAGTCTGATTTTATTCATATCAAAAGAACCCTTATATAGAGTTTTACAAATAGATATCCCGGAATCCATCGAGAACCTTGGAATCCACCAACGATGTCGATCTGCAAGTCGTCTGCTTCAATTAGATAAGAAAAATAATTGCTCTGGAATCCACCAGAGTTCTTCGGAATCCACCGAAGACATCGTGAATCCACACGATAAAAGAACACGAAGTTCAATTGGAGAAAATATTCATAGTATGATTTTATTCATATCAAAAGAACTCTTATATAGAGTTTTACAAATAGACTTTGACACTAACAAAAAAATCTAAAATAACTAACAAATCCACCTAGGATAACAAAAAAGAAAATAAGATAATAACAATCCTAACAAATAAAATATTTTAAACTAATAATATCTGGTGCTACATCATATGATCTATGTGATTTGATAATTAGTAATTTAGTACTAATGAGACTTAAAATGACGAATGATTAGGTTATACATATTGTTGTTTGGACTCAGATGCAGTTGATCGAACAAAGTTAAGTGTCGCTGAGGTGCCTCAAAATGACATCAACTACATAGTCTTGCGTCAACGCGAGATGCGTCTTCGGGATTGCTTGTCGCACACGTGTTTGTTTGCACACCATATGTCATGGATGTATGTGTGCAATGTAGATTATAAACTCATGCTATGATCCATGCAACCTAGAATTAGCCTTTGATATATGAGTTTTATCGAGATGTCTTATTGTGTATTTTTTGGATTTTTATGGACTTTTTGATTTAATGAATGATGATATTTTTCAAGTCCAAGTTGTATTTTATTTAATTCAAGATGTTTGTGTATTCATATCATATCTTGCATATCATGAGAAAAATTGCCTTGTGGCAAGAATCATCAAGTCTTGATCACCTCGAGTAGGTGTTACAAACTTTTTAGACCTACCAATCAGCACCCTTGGTTACTAAAGATCATCCAATGTTATTTACTGAGCTTAAATTATGATATACTGAAAGATGGGGCAAAGCAGACAGTCCGCACAAACAACTCATTTGGAATTCTGCATCGGTAGTCTAGGTGAGGACCTCCGTTTTGTCATCGCAATTTTTGACTTGAGTGTTAAATTTTTTTATTTGAAGAAGAGGGGTAAAACTTTTAAACCATCATTCATGCATTCTTGCTTGCAGTTTTCAAAATGTGGCTCCTGGTTTTCCAAAATATTTGTGGAAGTCAATTATAGTCATTGGGCTTATCAATGCTCACACCTTTACCTTTATTTTGTGCAGGCGATGAATGATAGTCTACAACCCGTGATTACGTGATAATGGGTGAGTTTAGAAACTTGAGTGGGATGAGGACATTTTGATAGCAGTCCACCACTATCATAGAGCGCAATGGCGTCGTATGATCCATGTAGCCGACCCCACCTAGTGGGATAAGGCTTTGTTGTTGTTGTTGTTGTTTGTTACCATTTCAGCACTTTGCTAATTGATTTTGGATTGAGATGAAGATTTCTTGTCAAGTTTTGAACATGTGCTCCTGGGTTAGTGTCCCATTTTGATTTGTTTGATGTTGAGCCTTATGCTAAGTTGTGAGCATGTGCCCTTATGTCTCTCTTTTATTATTCACATTGATCTCTTTGAGATATTACGAGTAAATTACATAAACGGTTACTCAACTTTAATCGTTATACCAATATGGTCACTAAACTTTACTTTCTAACAAGATGATCATTCAACTTGTAAGATCTCTCACACACGGTCATATTGACTGGTTATCATTGGTTTTCTAGTTTATCTTCTTATGTGGATACCATGCATGCATTCCTCTCTCCTTTGCACATACATCTCACTCCTACACATGAATACTCTATCCTACATGGCAAAAATGAATTAATAAAAAATCTAAAAAAAATGTAGGGTGATGACCCCTCTCTCCCTCATTGACGGGCGAGGGAGAGAGGGGGGGGGGGTCCGCCGATCCCGTTGGCGAGGGAGAAATATACCAACCAAATCTAGGACTCTTACTTCAACTAATTAGAGTAGGATGTTAATGTACCAACCAAATCTGGAAACTACAATATAAAAAATAAAATTCCAACTAATTTAAAACTCCTAATCTACTACTCTCTTTCCTACATCAATAAGTAACCTGGTAATGTATCTGAAGCTATAGAAAGCAAGTAAGCAGGTAATGTACCAACAAAATCTGGAAATTTGATTGCATTCTGCGTACTTATGATCTTGCTCGCTCCATAGGCCGATAAGCCATAGTATAATGCACTTGCTTGTTAGTTCTTAGTGAAAAGCTTCTGCTTGTGAATATAAAAAAAGCTTCTGCGTGAGTTACTGACATTTCTTTTTACAAGAGAGTCATTGGCAGTCTACTTATTAGAATTCTGAAATAAGTTCAATTTGATGTTTGGTTCTCTGACAAGATTGAAAGACTTATTGTTGTATAATGCCCTTTTCATGCTTAATTTGTCGATTTCTGATAAGCACCTGATTATATTTTCTGAGTTTAAATGCTATTCAACTGTTTGACAGATTTTGGAGAGATCCTGCGAGATGCGAAAACTCGCTGGCTTCGTCCAAGAGAGATTTGTGAAATTCTTCGAAACTATAAGAGGTTTAATTTGACCCCAGATCCACCTTTCCGGCCTCCTGGTATGGCTTCCATCTTTTTACAATAATTTCTGCAACGATTACTGAGTTTACAACATAGCGTTGCCCTCCAAACAACTTAATAAGCCTAAATAACTTGAAAAAAATGTTCCCCAATTACACTCTTTATTTGGCTTAATGATTACTTTGAAAATAATAATGCACGTAATGCCTTGATTAAACAAGTTTTGATCCTCAGTTCTCTCAGTTAGATCTTTTTTTCTTCCGTTGTACCATTAATATAATTTAGCAGTGGTAGGATTTCTGTGCTCGTTTCAAGAAGAGGGCCGCTAATACATAAAATATTCTTCATCATTGCTTCATTTACACTAATTTTATAGATGACAGAGAATTTCATGATGTATTACATGCATAGATGGAGAAAAAAAATGAAGGCACATCCAGGGACATTTGTTAATGACAAAGAGAGGATAGAGAGAGAGTGGGTGAGACGAGCAGTGTTGTGCACAGCTACATATATACTTTAAAAGAAAAAGCCAAATTGACAACATATGATTGACATTCAATGACATTTTACTGGTTTTGACTTTGCAGATAAATGGTCTAGATTAGTTAGCATGAGCAAAATATATTTTATTTTGGTGTGCTATAGCACTGTCAATTTAAGTGACCGCATTGCATAGACGTCAGCAGATATAAACATAACTCTATGTGTTTGATATGAGGTGGAAGGTAATCAGCTAAATGGTTACAACTTATGTTGCTGGGACATGTATTGTTTGCTGCCCTTGAGCATTTTAGAAGCCACTTCGAAAATTCTGATTCATAAGAGTTCACAAAGATGTGAAGTTATTTGCTGTTCATAGGGCTTAGGCTCTCAGGTGTGAGGTGAAGACACATGCCTCATCGATCTGAGGCACACATGTGACATGAATACATGGCCTAGCTATATGTATGCGTGTATGTATGTGTGTGTGAGTGTTTTTCCGCTTGCTCTTTCATGTGGTCAGTGATTTTAGCTTGATACGTGGAGTTGCCAAAGATGTGAAGGTAATTTTTTTTGTTTTTGTGGAAGGATAACTCATGATATAACAAGAACAAAGATGTGAAGATAATTCTTTTTGAAAAAAAAATCATGCCTTCACAAGGAAAAAGTAAAGGTTCTATTTTTTTTTTTTGAAAAATAGGTCACGCTGTCACATGAAACCTATTCATTAAATTTTATATATGAAGATTTGCTTTATTCAATTAATAGTACATACAATACTTATTAATTCGTGAAATTTGCCTTTTTGATAACATATGATCAAAATATATGTTCTTGGTTAAAAAAACCCATAAAATATAATGCTCAACATCAGCTCAAAAGATTCTTCAGAAAGCATCAACTCAAAAGAAATTTAATCACTCTCCCTAAAGTATGTAATTTTATCACTGTCCTACCTTTTGTCATATCCAATTCATGAAAACTAAATCTTATTGGCAAGAGACCATATGGCTATTAGGAAAGGATCATGCTTTTCATTGTACCCTGGATTATGCTTTGCTTTTATGTTGCCCATCTTGAAATCATTTTTCAACTAGAAAAGATCATGCTTGAATTGGAAGGGAGAGAGAGCCTACCGAGATTTGCATTTTCTTATATTTACACTTGTGTACTATTAGATACTGATTTTACTGCATATACTGAACCGTTTGATTTCATATCCTGAATAATACTAATGATTTATTGATAAGTTGGACTCTTTGAGCAGGTGGAACTTTGTTTCTTTTCGATCGTAAATCTTTGAGATATTTCCGTAAAGATGGTCATAATTGGAAGAAAAAAAAGGATGGAAAAACTGTAAGAGAAGCTCATGAAAAATTGAAGGTCGGTTATGATTCAATCTTTTGTTCATTGTATTCTAAGTCTTACTTCTTCATTATATAATACAGCTCAATGTAGCGCTTAAAGGTTAACAAATGTACATTATTTTTCGAGACCAGTTAACGAATGTACGTTTACCTTGTGTTTGTTAATTATTTCCTTGCTAGAGTGTGTTTTAGGTGATAATAAGTTGTCTAGGATTGCCAGATCATTTGTAGCCTACTTTTATTATGGTGGAAGTAAGATCTTGACATATTCCTTTATGAGTTTCCGGATGCAATGAAGCATTGTTCTGAGTTTGTTTTGTTTGGTAAATGTCCTTGTTTTCGGTGAAAGCCTTTCTGAATGCAAAATAATTTAGATTTCAATGATTTGATGCAATTTCTTATGTTATGACTGCATATGATAATGCTCATGTAAAACATTCTAGCAAAAGATCAAAATTGAAACTGAAATTACTAACTTAATGTTTTTCAAGCTTGTACATTGGCACTTTCTGCACCAGCTAATCTTTTGCTTTCATCTGTCATTTCTTAGTTTGGCAGTGTTGATGTTCTTCATTGCTATTATGCCCATGGTGAGGACAATGAGAACTTCCAAAGGCGAAGCTATTGGTTACTTGATGGGTGAGCATCATTGCTTTCTATGAATGGATTTATACAAATAGTATTACAAGAAACCCTGTAAAAAGATAATACATCCCTAAAAAAAGCAAGTATGCTTCTTGTATCAGAATGCTCTACTTATGTATTCAACTATATACTATTTCTTCATGAAAAATAGTCTTATTGACCCTTGATTTAGTTTGACTTGCTAGCATTGTGCTGTTCAGTTTCTTCTGAACCTTGAATGTAGTGTAAACTTATTTTGGTGAATCAACTTAAATTTTTTTGTGAGTTCAATTAACATTTATTTCACTCATTCCATTAAACTGAAGCTTAGATTTTGAATTAATTGGGTTCTTGCACATTTTATTTGCAAAATTGTTGCATTTACCAAATTGTTGAATATCCTTATTTTTTTTTGTTTTCTTTATAGAAGTCAACACACAATTCTACATAAAAAGCTTATTACTTTATAATGAACTTCTGTACTTCTTTGTTAAAATGGCAAAATTGATTTTGATAAAGATGTGTGGTTTTCTTCCAGGCAAATGGGAAACATTGTTCTTGTGCATTACCGAGATGTAAATGAGGTGATTTCTTATTCTTCTGATGGAAAAGAAGCTTGCAATTTGTGGAAAAATGAAAATTAAACTTTTAAGTTTTGCATATGATCTGTCTGTGATCCTTTCATAAATTTAAACTGAAGTAGTGCATTTGTGTTTTCTTGTTGACCTTTGCAACTAGCATTATTTTTATCTTTTCTGCTTTTTTTATCTTTGTTAATTTGTTTCATAATTTGACTCCAGAATATTTGCTTTCAAGTTTCTGCAAGTTTCATTCTCATTTAATTATTTTTTTGTTCACACAATGTTCCTGCAACAATTCAAACTGAACCTTGCTATGTGGCTAACTGCTGATTGCATTTCGGAGATTTTGTTTTATTGTTTCTTATGGTGTTCGACGTCTTATTTGTTATTTTTTTGGGGGGATTTGGGATGGTGATATTGTCACCCATAAGATGTGTTATATATGTTAACAAGTAATCTATTTGTTTCCAGGGAAGCAGTTCTAACATTCCTCCATTGTCAGATGCAAATATGGCTGTTAGCTCAAATCCCTCAACGTTTCATATTCAGACATCATATACATCAAATAGTGTTCAGGACTGGAGTCGTCAGGCCCCCTATTCTGAGTATGAAGATGCGGATTCTGGAGAGGATGTTGAAACCTCACTAGCAGGAGAGGATGTTGAAACCTCACTAGCAGAACCCATGTCTTATTCAGGAGCAGGGGTTGCTTCTTCAGGAAATTATGCATTCCACGAAAACACTGTAGGGCATGATTCCCTTTCTTATCTCAATGCAAGAGGTTCCTTGGACACTGGAATAACAAGCAGGTATGTTGGTCCTACTTCTTCAAACCAAAGACCATTGCAAAATCTATTGTCAGGCAGAGTTCAACGACTTCGTGGAATTTCTCAAGTTGCTGATGGTATGTATAGCAATTTTCTTTCATTGGTTCCACGATAATATTTCTGTGTCATTATGTTACCAGCATTTTAATGTTCTGAAACTCATTATCATGCATTCACACAGTGCCTAAAGTAAAATGAATTTGGATGCTGGCTTTTAGATATGTGATGGAACACATCAAGATCTGTATTTGAATGTTTTTGTAGATTCATTGTCCACTTACGAGAATCATTCAATGGAATCCAAGCTGCCTGATTTACCAAGTATGAGAAAAAGTAGTTCTGAGGTAATGCAAGAGAGAGTTTCCTTGGAACAGCCTAGCGGGTCTGATGGCACAAGCAGAATATTGGCTACTACTTTCTTGGAGGGGGGGCATAGAGTATCTTCTGGAGATGACAAAAAGGAATATCAGGTACATTATTATGGCACATTCATTTTTCTCACAATAACTTTTGTTATAATTTAATGTAGTTTTACTTTGAAATGTGCAGTATCTTGTATTTTTGTTTGACGTGTAAGTTGTGTTGCTGATATGATATCATGACATGTCACATTAAAGTTATGCTTTACTTTCTTTTAATACGTGCAACCATCACAATATGCTTGCTTATCTCATAATTTCTGCTCTTATTTGAATAAACAACATGATTATCAGTTTGTTATTCTTCGAAAGTAAATGAATGCACTTGTGATTTTTCCATACTACTGCTGTAACGTTTCTGACTTATCCACTCATTTTGTCTTATTGGTTTTATAAATTTATTCTGATGCAATGATTGAAATATGAGGTGCCCTCACTGGCTAGAATTTGACACAGTGAATCACTGAACCTTCCTGAAAGTGAATATGAGCAATTTGTGAGTGTTTATTTAACCTTCTGAAGTCGGCCTCAGATAAAAAAAAATCTTTTGAGCCGGTACTATCAAACATGATGATTGGGATATGGGAATACTGCAAGCTGGTTTGATCTTAGCCTATGTTATCAACTGTTGAAATAGAATATGAGTAGGGTTATCATACAAAGTTACCTTCACAATGGCTGCAGTTAAATATGTAACTGAAAATTGAATCAATCAGAGGGCTTACTAGAAGTAAAACTCACCAACATTTTGGTTTTTGTAAAACTTTTCTCTTATGGTTGTTCAACGCTATGCAGTCTAGTAGCTTTGTGCTTTCATTTTATATGTGCTGTGTTTTTACTTTTGTCTGTTGTGTCCAGATTTCCAAAGGTGCTAACAATTATCTTGTTTAATGATTACTCTTACTACATCTAAATCATAGAACTCATGGACCATCAATTTACAATATAGCTTATCTGTCAACCTTCTTTTATTTGGGTCGTTGTTTTAAGCAGTCATCTCAAACTCTCTTCCGGTTTACTTTTTACATATACCAACAGTGCAAATATTTTTTTCATTATTTTGGCCCAACAAGCCATGTTTTCTTTTTTCTTCCCTTGATCTTGAGATTCTGTTGCTAAATTATTACAATGTCCTTGATAAGATACTATTTGTATTAGTTAAAAAAATAGTGGGCTGATTAAGAGATAATATCTTCATGTTCTCCATTATTATTTATATTATATAGCTGTAATAACTAACTCTTCATGTTGTAAATATATGATGGGTTCTAGCCTTATTTTCAGCCTTTGAGATGGTTTATTACCAACTATGTATGGAATTTGGTCGACTCCACACAAACTGTTTATATTGGAGATTTGTTCTCTTGAACGGACAAGTCATTAATTATAATTGTGTTTAAGATCCTTGTACTTTTATCACTTGTATTGTCTATTTTATTTGTATTTCTATGATCTATCTAGTCACCTATGTTTTCAGCCTATTATCATTGGTAACAGAGTAGCAAAGATCCTTACACGATTACAGTTATTCGCCCTTTGATCCATGTTTGCAAGTCCCATCAATTTTCAGCATGATCAGCCAATTTGCAAATCATAAGATCCCTTAAAAAGTGGGTGCAACAACATTGAAAGCACAAATTTAGCAACTCATGTTCCAAAAATATTATATTGGTCCCTCTAAAACTCTACTAACTATTGTGTAAGTTTTTCTGAATTAGTTTTTTCGCGGTTGTTCCAGGTTAGCCAATTTCATTTAGTCATTTGCTTTTCTATCTATTTGACTTCATTTAGTCATTACCAACTCATGTTCCAAAAATATTGTATTGGTCCCTCTAAAACTCTAGTAACTATTGTGTAATTTTTTCCTGAATCAGTTTTTTCACGGTTGTTCCAGGTTAGCCAATTCCATTTAGTCATTTTCTTTTCTATCTATTTGACTTCATTAAGAAAACTTTGTGCCAATTTATAGCTTTATTGCATGAAATTGACTGTAAAGAGACAATTTTAAGTTGTGGAAATGAAAGGTTGGAATTCTAGGTTTTCCCAAATCTTATTATTTTTTTAGTGTTTCCAAGCATTTAATCACATACTTTCATAATCTTGTGAAATATTTCTCTTAAATGTGCCCCTAAAAAAATTCTCCTAAATGTAACAATGTTTATGGTTGACTCTTACCAACATACTTGTTTAACTTCTAATGCTGGTGGAATTAAGTAGTTAAGATATTTCCATTTAGAGTGGTCGTGTACAATCTCTAACCAGTTTCAGTCACATTTTGATTGTTATCATACAGATTTTGGTGGACCCCACCAAATTATTTTAGGAATTGCTCAAAAAACAAATATTTTAAGCAATTTTAGCATGATGACCGCCAGAATAGGCATTGTAGATGTCTACATAGTAATTAATTTAATCAATTTTGGATAATATTTATGTAAACATGATGAAGCCATTGATCACTTGCTAATCTAGACCTGTGCCTAAATATTAGTTTCTCATGTCTTCTTCTTGTTGGCTGCTAAAGTACTTTCTCATAATATATATATCTTGCAGACATTCTTGGACACAAAAAGTTTGTTGCTTCTGACGTGTCTACTTTCTTCTTTGGATATGAGAATCTGTGTTGCATCATGCAGGTCAAAGAGGAAACTCATATTCGAAACTCGGACTTCTTTAATCACAGCTACTTGGTGAAAGAATCAAGTGATGCATATCAAGTATGCACTGAGCATCTCTCTCGTGAGGCACGACTTAAAAATATCAGCATATCTAACGTGAGCAATGCTACTGCATCCACAACACTAGACTATAAGACCCAAACCTTTGATGGCTTGAAGATGCCTTTCAATAGCAATATATGTGATGATAAGAACGGGGGCTTGAAAAAATTAGATAGCTTTGGAAGTTGGATGAACACATTGGAGTGTGATGTTTCGTTGATGGTTTCAGACTCTACCAATGACTGGAATACATTTCATCCTCAGGCCGAGGACCAGGATGTCTCGAGTTTTTCTCGTCATATGCAATTAGATGCGGGTTCACTTGGTCCTTCAATTTCCCAGGAACAATTGTTTACAATCCATGACTTCTCACCTGATTGGTCTTATTCTACTGTCGAAACAAAGGTATCTTAGTTTTGTGCTGTTGCATATTTGTTTTCTATCAAGTTTGAAAAAAGAAATGCATCCTAGGTGTATCTTAACCGTTTTCACTACAGGTTCTGATTGCAGGGACCTTTCTTGGTAATGTGGAACCAAGAAGTATTAAGTGGTCTTGCATGTTTGGTGAACTTGAGGTTGCTGCTGAAGTTTTGGCAACAAATGTACTTCGTTGTCAGGCGCCTCTGCATACACTTGGACGAGTACCATTTTACGTAACATGCAGTAACAGACTAGCTTGCAGCGAAATTCGAGAATTTGAGTATCGTGAAAACCTCTCTAGTTCTTTGGTTCCACTAAAGGAACCACAGGAAAAAAATTATCTTCAAGTACGTCTGTCAAAATTGCTATCAACTGGAATAGACAAGAAAAATATTATGTGTTCTAGTGAAAAATGTCAAAAGTGTGTGCTAAAGCAAAAGATATCCCCTTTGCTGATGGTTTCTCAAAATGATTGGGACAAAATCAACAAGACTACCGAGAAGAAAATGAAAAATGAATTGATTCAGAATTTAATAAAGGACAGAATGTATGAGTGGTTGGTCTGCAAAGCTCATGAGGAAGGTAAGGGTCCTAACATCTTGGATGAGAAAGGCCAAGGGGCCATCCATCTGGCAGCTGCTCTTGGTTTCGAATGGGCCATGGCTCCTATTGTTTCTGCTGGTGTCAGTCCAAGCTTTAGAGATTCACGTGGTTGGACTGGTCTGCATTGGGCTGCATACTTTGGCAGGTTGAATTTCTGTTCCCTTTTGTGATGTCTGTGAGGTTTGAATTCTGTTCAGATATTTAATTGTTTGAGTACTGTATGTAAATTTACCAGGTGATTCTTTAGTGTTCTTATAATTACTTTTTATTTTTCCATAAATTCTTTGTTCTGGAGGGTGTGTGTGAACTTTGAATAGAGAAGGGGAGTTGAGGGGAGGGAATGGAAGAGAAAATAAGGTTAATGAAAGGAAGGGTAGAATCATTTCCCCTCCATTCAACCCCAATTTGGGGTAAATTGGTTTTTGTTAGTTTGGAGGGGAATGGAGGTTAATATTTTCCTTACCCTCCATTGACATTTTATCCAAATACGGGGAAGGAAGCTTAACTAACCTCCCCTCTGTTTGCTTGTCACTTTTGCCGCTCTTTCTTCGAGAGCGTTTACTTGTACATGACTCTTGCCTATATATATATATACATGGATGACAACCTCATCACTGGAGGTCATCCTTCTTCTCCTCAAAAAAAAAAAAAAAAAAAAAAAAA
>LTAE01000451.1:27913-50783 GCA_001647135.1 Pontederia paniculata | reverse complement strand
AAAAAAAAAAAAAAAAAAAAAAAAACTAACCTCCCCTTCATAACCCTCCTTGTCAATCCAAACTTTTGACTACTCTGATGTGAAAATTTGTTTTCTTGTTATTATGATGTCATTGCCATCTTTGTACACTAGCATTGAATGACAATCTCATCAAATGTGTTGCCACTAGTGTCAGCTCAAACTTCTAGAGCTTTTAATTGTTGTTATAATATGCAACTGATCTACCATTTTGTCATTTGTAGTGAATGAGACATGTTTAAGACTCAAATATTTTTTATACTTTTTGTTTAGAATTGATGCAGTTTTACATCTGTCGTAAATATATTTTGCTTTTCTTAATTTTACTTGATTTTTTTACTGGATAGAGAAGAGACGGTTGCTGAACTAGTAAATCTTGGAGCTGCTCCTGGTGCGGTGGAAGATCCAACATCAAAGTTTCCTCAAGGACAAACTGCTGCTGATGTAGCATCAACTAGAGGGCATAAAGGAATTGCCGGATATTTGGCCGAAGCACATTTGACCAGTCACCTTTCTTCATTAACTATCGAAGATACAACCAGTGCATCAGCAAATATTGCTGCAGAAACGGCCATTGCGAAAGTGCATCAGCAAAATGCAATTACAATATTAGATGGACAAATGGCACCACATGAGCCAAATGCAATTGCAATATTAGATGGACAAATGGCAGAGCTGTCACTTAAAGGTTCTTTAGCTGCTGTAAGGAATTCAGCTCAAGCTGCTGCGCGAATTCAATCAGCTTTTAGAGCCCATTCTTTTCGACGAAGACGATTAACAGAGAGTAAAGATGAAGATATTCAAACCTTTGATGATATGATGGTTGTGTCAGCTGTTAGCAACAGATTCCATAGGATAAATCACTTCAATCAATCGTTGCACACTGCCGCTGTTAAAATTCAACAAAAATATCGTGGGTGGAAGGGACGCAAGGAGTTTCTGAAAATTCGTGATCGAATTGTGAAGATCCAGGTATTATTCATAGTTGTTTTTTTTTGTCATTACACGTGTTATTTGCTAGATCAAAGGGCCCTTTTTTGTATCATATAACATTAGTATTTTTAGTTAAATATTATGGTCTATCAAACTTGATATTTAGTAGTTTAGACGCTTCGGAAGCAGGAAATTTCATTTTAGTTGTACATGTCTAGTTTTTCTCCGAAACTCATTTGTGATTATACCATCAAGAATTTTATTAATGTTGAACACTTTAAGTAAACAGAAACTTTATTTTACTGGTTCCTTCCTTGTTAACATGAATCTATTATCTGTTGAACTGTTCCTTTTTATGATACTATCTGTAAATTTGTGTTCAGTCCATATGATCACAATGTCATGTCGAGAACCTGTTTCAGATGAAAGTTCAGAAGCATTTATCCATTATTTAGTTTGTAACTAATGGAATGACTCAATGACTCGGTTGTAGACTTTGAGCCAATAGAAACACAAAAAAATGATCGTTAAAGGACCATTGTCATCACTAGTTATTTTGTTTTATTTCCTTTTGTGTCAATGACCATATGCAAAGGTTATTTTATCTGAAAATTTCATATAAGTTTTTTTTTACAAGTCAAGGATGGTTATCCCTGCGTAACCATGCATGGATATATTATTAATTGAAGGTAAAATTACAGAATTATGACGTAAAATAAAATCAACCCCTTGTCCACTCCCTCACCATACTATTCGCCAATGCGATAATGTTACTGTAGTTTTCTATCTTTGGTTATACAAAATTAGCTTCGGACTCATTACTGAAATTTGTGTTATCTTTTGCAAATCCTAACCACACTGAAAACAATGATGTCACAGAAGTACTTGGTGTCTGATATCCAGTTTTCTATGCATTACTATTCCATTCAAGTTATAACTGGTGGCTTATGGCTTTATTTTAGGCCCATGTCCGGGGGCATCAAGTTCGAAAGCAATATAAGAAGGTAATATGGTCTGTTGGTATTGTTGAAAAGGCCATCTTGCGATGGAGGCGCAGAGGAGCTGGATTGCGAGGCTTTAAAGCTGTAAATGCAATGATGTTTGATGAGCGGAAAATTGAGACAACTGATGAATATGATTTTCTGCGCCTTGGAAGGCTGCAGAAAGAAGCTGGTGTGGAGAAAGCTTTAGCAAGAGTCAAGTCTATGGCTCGTAATCCAGAAGCTCGTGATCAATACATGAGATTAGTGGCAAGTTCCCGAAGATCAAAGGTATTTTGCAATTTCAGTGGTGATCATTTGTTATCGCTTTGCCACAATTAGGCTATGATGTGCATTTCTTTTGGAGAGGCTACAAAGTACGTAAATATTAGTTTCTTGCCAATTTCCGTTATTTGCTGCTCTGGATGGATGATTATGTGAACTTTTTTGTGTTTTTGACTTGTCTTGAGATTATTATTTCTTTTATCTGCAATTTATGTCATATCTCGTTTGATTCATTACTTTGCTCTTTGGCGTCTTTTCATCATTCTTCCGTTTTCCCCTTAGGGAAGAGAGGATTTGTGTTTAATTTAGCTTAATCTTCAGTGCTCCTTTCTTTTAAAGCCATATGATCCATAAAATCACCAGTATCATCCATGGCATGTAACTGTTTTCATGATTTTCCAGCATTTTATCTTTGGCTTCTAGAAAACTTCCTTATTTCTTACCAAACTTCTGATAAGCACTACTTTACATGTTAGTTAATAGTATGTCGATCCACCATGTCCCTTTCTTTTGAAAGTCATATACCATAAAAAATCCACTGGCATGTAGAACTAGACCCTTATCTCTTGACAAGCCTCTTTTGAACATTGTTTGCATGTTAGTTAATGGTTAAAGTTTGGTCTTCTACCCATTTGTAATGGAAAAAATATCCATCCCGATCAACTTAACCATTTTTAGGTTTTTATTTTGTTGTATTTGTTAATTCATTGGTTGCTCGTGCTTAGAACATAAGCTTTGATTTACAGCTGGGATACGGCGAAAGCTGTGCTGTTCAATGTCAGAATACTGAAGAGAAATCCAAGGCTCAAGATCAAGACCAACTAAGTTGTGAGCAACCCGTGGATTCTTGACAGTGCCGATGTATTTGTGGTAATTGCACTTCAACGTCTTAACAGGTCTCCTTGTACAGTCTGCTTGTGATATGTAAAGTGTGTTTGTAATGTCTTCTAAGAAATCAAAGAGAAGTAGGATTTCTTACCTGTGAGAGTCGGTGGTCGGACTGCATCGACAAACTGGGTATGTGGACCCATAGCTACCGACCAGCAATAACAGATAAGGGACAACAGATAGGGAACATTTGCTGGTTTCATCACTTACATGAGTTGGGTAGTACCAGATAGCAACTAATGTAGTGGTTTCTATAGCATGTGCAATTATCTGTGGGTGTATTAGTGGCCTCGAAATGTTCTTTCTAGTGGTGGATTAGTTGTCCCTATAGCCAATTAATTCTTGATGTGCATATTTTGTACACTTAGGTTTGATGAATGATTAATGCATGCGAGGGTCCGTGTTCAGTGATAATATACGACTGGTCCCTCTTTCATTTTTTTTTGTAAATATCATACTTTGTGCAATTTACTTCAGACGTGCTAGATATTTACTAGCAAATTTGATATGATAGGTTCAATTAATAGCGAACTGACTTCTCAATGAAAGTTGTAACTTGAACCCTAAATCTGGGAGCCCAATCTGTCTCAGAAAAAGAAAAAAAAAAGAAAACCATGAAAAGTTAAAAGCTAAGTTTACAAAATGGGGAGCCTGATGTAAACCTAGTACGGAGATATCATTATTATACATGAAATACGAGGAAAAACATTAAACTTAAGGTTTTATTTGGGAACCAACTAATGAAGGGGTGGGTGGGGTGGAGTATAGTGGATTATCATTAAACTCATATTTGAATAAAGTTTTATGGTGATGAATGTGCTAAATTAAATTATATCATAAATAATTTAAATAAAAGTTTTATTTATACTTTTTATTATATATTATAATTTATGACCCTTGATAAATATAATATCATTATATGTTTATTTGATTTAGTATAATATTATATATTTATCATTATTTATATTTTTTTATATGTTTTTCTCTTTTTTAGTATTTTTTTCTTCTAATGTATTTATTTTTCTTTTACAATATTTTTATCTTTTTATTCTCTTAAAAATAAAGATAAAAAAGATAAAAAATGAGAGATAAATATAAAAAAAATAAAAAAATAATATTATCATTGAAATGATAAAAAAATAATTGTTTATCTCAAATTGAATAAAAAATAACTAATTTGAAAAGAAAATTATGGTGATATTCAATAGATTTAAAATATTATGACAAAAAATAGCTCGAGAAAAAATAAATATGCAAAAAGAAATTAAACAAATATAATTATTAAATAGTTATAAAATAAGATAAAAAAAGTTAAATCAACAAATGAACTCAAGTCAAATATTTCCCCTATCATAAATAAAAATAATATAAGAAAAAAATATTATTTTAAATAAATTATGATATAATCTTAAAAAGTTATTTAAAAGAATAGTTTTGCCTAAAAAAATTTATTCCTCTTAATTTTATCAATTTGATAGAATGAAATATTTGAATCTCAAATATGAGTCATCTCTCCATGACCTCCTATAATTTTTTTTTATACAAGCATGATTTAACTTAGTCCAACCATTCATCTTCCAACCAATTCCTTCTAATATCGGAGTTCAACAAATCCTAAAAGATAAATTTATAATTCAGCAATATTAAATTAAAATAGAAATGAAGTGTATAAAATAAAATGAAAGAAGGAAATGTGTAATATGAAGTGTATGAGAATATTATATGACAAGAAAAAAATATCTAAAATGAAAAGAAATTAAGTGTATAAAATAAATTAAAGAAAAAATGTGTAATTATGAAGTGTATGAGAATACTATATGACAAGAAAAAAAAATATCTAAAAGGAAAAGAAATAAACTTTTAATATAAAAGTTGATATAGAGTAAAACTGAGATTATAAATATATCTTTGAATTTTAATTTGCCGAATTTTTCAATTCTGATAGGTTCTTTTTCAAAGTGAAATACCTACAAAATTAAAATAGAAAATATCAAATTGAGACTACAATGTAATAGATAGTGTTTCATAAAGTATCTTTTTTACTAATAAGCAGTAATGAAAATGTCAGCCCATAAGTAATTATGCAACTTTAGAAACCTAAAAAGTACTTGTGTACAAAATAAACAATTTAGTTAGTTTTGCAATGAAGTTTCTATTTTATTTTTTTCATGTACAAAGCGGTGCATAACTCTTCCAGTGAGTCAGTGAAAAGCTAATTTACAATATTTCAGCAGACGTTTTTTTTTGGGAGGTAAAACAAATTTCTCAAAAATCTTATTGATTCTATACCAAACACAATTGGGCATACAGCATATGCTCCATTGGACCAAAAAAATATATAAAAACACTGATTACACCATAACAAACATGGAAAACAAGAAAAAGAAATTCTTGGAACGACATAAAATTACACGAACAGATGTATTATTGGCAGCATGGAGATTATTAATTCTTTGCCGGTGTAGAAGAAACTTGTTTCAGTGCTCATGCAGACGCCGGCATGTTGTTTGCACGCCTCGAACATTTGATGATCCAATCGATAATTTTGTTGCTCTCTCGTCCAGGGCAACAATCCTTCGTTGAAGATCGGATTTATCCATCTGCAGAAAACATCAAACGTAGCATGAGAGCAGGTCACAAGGAGCAAATGTAACACTTGGTGAGCACTACCACACCTTCAAAATCTCATTCTTTGCTGTCATCAACTGATCCCGTTGCCGAAGTTGCTCGATCAGCACTTGCTGGGCAAGCATATCTGTTCTTTTTTTATCGATTTCTTCCAACAGACTACAAGAGAAATCAAAATCAGGGAATAATCAAGACCTAAGTGCATGAGTACCAAAAAATTGTATGTCGAGTAACAATAGCATTAGTTGATGTTATGCACCCAAAATCTATGCCCGTTTTTATATTACATGAAACCTGTCATTTTTAGTTTAGATCAAAAGAAAGCAGGCAGTAGACATGGAAGAGTGCAGTTGTTTCATCTATAAACAATATTGTTTTACCATGAAAAATAAACAGTTATTTGATGCCTAACGCCCTAACCTTCTCCTTTCATCCATGAGTTTATTTATCGACTCCTTCATATCGAGAATCTCCATATCCTGGATTAAAGAAGGACGCATAAAATTCAGGATCATAACAAGATACTTGGTTCATGAGAAAAACTTAGAGATTCACCTTAGCGTTTGTTTCATCTTTGATTTCATGAGCTCTCGTTACTAGTTTCTGTAGATCTTCTTGGTCAATGAGATTCTACATTTTTTGGTTTTAGAAAAAGATATCTTTAGAATTACATCAGTTACACAACAGTAAGCCCATTAGCTTCTGAAATTTTAAACCGACTTACAGCGTACTTGGTGAGATCTAGCTTGACTCCCAATAAGTCCCTAATAACATCATGTGTCATGCTGTCTACAGCTGCCAGTCTTGCAGTTAGCTCACAAACCTGAGCAACAGACAATCATGTAATAAACTAAATGTCATTATTGTGTTTTTAAAAATAAAGAGAAGTGCAGAAAAAAGAGTCTGACAACTTCAATATATTGGCATGAAAGCATAAAGAGATCTAACACAATAATAATATAAAAAACCATGCCGAAGAAAAAACAGAAGTTTTTCATGGATTTCCAGATGCTATTTTATTTGTAATCAACAATTATGAAACTAAATTTGAGATGACAACAGAGAAATCATGTAAGTAACTAGCCATCTACAATTTCATGGTCACAAGGTATTTCTTTAAACATTTCTGTCCCATGATAACATAGATCAGCTCTATAATAGTTATACAATGGGATGAGTATTAAGGTGACATATGTATGACACAGTTTTGCAGCGTTAAGCCAAAAAAGAAGTGTTCCATACAACATTGTGCACGGATATTTAGATCTATTTATGGTTTGCTTAATAGTATGGAAATATAATATAACAAGCAAGAAGTTAAGTCTTGGGCATTATTAAATCCTGTCTATATGGCAGACCAAAGAGTTACCTCCTTTTGCCTACTAGTTGCCAGTGCCTCTAGCTCTTCTATTCGATGCCTAGCCAAAGAGAGTTCATGTTCCTTTTCTAAATTCATTTGTTGAACTAATGATGATATGCAACGGAATGGTGATCGTGAACCCCTTGTTCTTGCTGAATTCTTTTCCACCTTGCTTACATTTGAACCAGATGAATCAAGAACTGATGCATCATTTTTTACATCCAAAATCATTTCGCTCAAGGCTTTAAACTGCAGTGAAACAAGAGAAGAATATTAGCAAACTCTATTAAACTGACCGTAAGAACCTATGATATTTCTATTTCATACCTTGTCTTGATACAGTGATGATTGGGCTTCAGAATGCAGGACTAGCTCTGATATATACTTTTCATACTGCTTAATCTTTTTTTAGTATAACATCGTCACAATATTAACAAAGAAAAAGTTATCAGTTGGCGTGAGACATGATAAAAAAAGCAAACAAAAAATACACAGAATTACCAATTTACCTCTTCGTTCTTTTGTATTATTTCCATTTCAAGTTTCTTTATTTCCTCTCTTGCTTCAAAATGTTCTATGATGCTGTCATCCATTCGCCTGCAACCTTCCTTTTTAGATTGTGATACCATGACATAGTATGCTATTCTGGGCTCTTTAAGTACTCAAAGGCAGAAGAAAGGCTGTCATACCTCCTTAATAAACATTCTCTTTCAGGGCATGATATATCAGTAGTCAATTTCTCGACATCATTTTCAGCTTTATATAATCTCCCAATCATGTATTTGACTTCAAGTTCAAGTTGCTTTCTTATCAAGTGATGACTTTGTACTTCGTCTTTCATGTCTGACACCTGAGGATGGAATCGACAAACATGTAAAGCAAACAAAAAGCTACTACATGTAAAGCTACTGGCACAAGAACATAATGGATCACTGATAGAAGAAACAGAAGAGAAAATAATGATTTTTCTTATAACCATGAATTTGCATTTGTAGAGATGAAAAAGTTGGAGATAACTCACATGCACATCTTAGTCATCATCTTTAAGATCAAAGTTGGATAACAAGAATAGAAATGGAGAATTTATATGATGCTGACCTAAGATATTTAATAATGATTATTGATGGCAAGAAATTTAGATAGGCTGCCTCGAGCCTTCAATAATACTTGCAAACATCTTATAAAGTAATGCTAACAGATGAATTTCTTCAAAAACATCTAGACAAGAAATTTATTCAAAATCATGTCCATGGAAATGCTAAAGTTAAAATAGAGAACATATTGGTTCTCACCTTCCTCTCCAGAACATCTATAGTAGCTTCAAGCTCTTCAATAGAATGTTCGAGAATCTTGATCTCCTCTTCTTTCTCTTGTGCATATGCCTTATTTTCCTCTGCAACCTGATAAGAAGCATCCCAAAAGATTAAGTATAGAACCTGATCAGGAGAAAAAATGAGCCTTAAAGAAAGTTAATTTATCGCTTACCTGACGAGCTTCAACAGCAATTGCTTCTTTCTCATCAGCTAAAGTGATAACCATTTCAAGCCTATCATTCAAATTACACATCTCTTTCTGGAGATTATCCTTCTCATTACTAACTTTTTCCATCTCATCCAGAATATCCTCAAATGATGAAAATAAATTTGCTCCAGAAGACCTAAATGAAATTATTTCCTTCTCTAGGCTATCTATTACCATGTTTTTCTCTTCCAACTGCTCTTCCATGTGATTGTTCTTCACTTGCTCGCCTTCTAATAGAACTCTCAACTCAGAGTTTTCCTCTGAAAGCATGAGATACACATTCTTGGCATGTTCCATTTCGGGTATAGCAGTGGACAACATAACTTCACTTTTTGCCAACTCTTGTTCTAGTACCTTATGATTAGACAAGGCATCAGCAAGCTGGAAATTTTTTCTTTCAAGTTCCTCTTGAACCTTGTTCAAAGCTGCACAGGTTTCTTCCATTTTGACTTTCATATCTTGGAAACTGGAGGTTGACTCTTGCAGCAGTCTCAAATCAAAGAGTAGACCTTCAATAATACCATCCTTCCTCGCCAGCTCTTTCTTAGATGAGAAATCATCTGTCAGTTCATGTGCATGTATTACATTTCTTGGCCACTGTTTTAAAATCGAGTGAACTTTTGCTTCAATGATGCTTACACTTTCCAGTAAACTTTTATGCAACGACTGGTCCTTTAGATTTTGATTATTGCTCTGCAAACCTGATTCACTGAAACTACTCAAATTGTGAAATTTTGAAACAAGTTCATTTATTCTCTGTATCAATAGATTACCAAATTCACTCTTTGCATGTATGGTATATGATGTCATTTTATTTTCATCATCATACAAAGGGATTATTTTTTGTTCATTGTCTAACACTTCTTTAACTTTGTTCTTTTGACAAAGAATATGGTCTTCATGCTCTTTGGAGAACTGCAAAGAAACCAAACATTTATGCTTAAGTTGTTGAATCTCATTGTAGAGAACTTCTACGTCTGTAGTTGTGGCTCTGACCCTTTCATTACAATTGCTATCCTCACCATTCAAACAATCTTCTTCATTCTCTTGAAGTATATCGTGCAAGAGGTTTATATCCTCAAATTTGTGAGAGGAATCACCTATATGTTTGTGCCAGGTTTGCCACTCAACATGATCAATTTCAGTATTTCCTTTTGCAATATGAATATTCGCATGTGCCTGAGCTGTCCCATTCAAGTTCATGCCTTTGATGAAGTTAAAGCAATCTGCTGCCAAATTTATGATCATCTCATGTGCTAAATTCATATCATGTTTCAGATCTAAATTTTCCTTCTCCAGAACTGTGTTTTTTTCTAGAAACAACTGGTCTGATGTAGCTTCTTTTTCTCTTCTGTCATTGAGTTTGCTATATTTGAGAGTGGCAGCCGTAGCATCTACTTCTTCTGAAACATTCAAAACTTCCTTAGAATTTTCAAAAGAATGTATTCTTTGATAACTCTTGAGAAGCATATTCTGTACTTCAAATATCTCATTGTTCTTTAGAATGTTCATGTGAGTGCAATGAGTAGGAGATGTTGTAAAATGGCTGAAAGGTTCCATCTGAAGTGAAGTCAAACTTAAGTTCTTCATTTGGTTAAGAAAAGCTTCAACACGATACTGGTATAAGGTGAACAATTTGTGATCTTTCCCAATTGTCTCTGAATCCTTAAGAAATGATCTTGAAGTGTTAATGCATCCCAAAAGCTCTTTGCCAAAGGTTAGTGCATTGGCAAGAAAAGGATTAACTTCTGCTATAATCTTCTCCATATGCTGAAAAGATATTTTAAGTGATAAAATTTGGTCTGACATATCTTCTATAGTTTCAGCAATTTGGTCTTGGAACAATTGATATTGCATCTGTGCAGAAGATTTTGAGGCCTCTAATCTGTGTAATTCTTCCATCAGCAAAATTTTCGCTGCTAGCTCCTCTTGGCATACTTTTCTCCACCAATCTCTTTCAATTGTTAAATCTTCATTAACGTTTAACAACATTTTTAAAATATTTTCAGCCTCTTCCATGGCTTCTTGTGCTTCCTCAAACTTCAGAAGCAATCTATCTGCCTGATTTGTTTTCTCTTCAAGTTCACGCATGACATCATTTGGCTGTATATGAAAAGAATAGGAATACAAAATAATTAGCATTTCAGATGCACACATTAACAGAATCCTTTACAAGATACTGGAATGTTCTCTATTTTCTAACTTCATTTTTTAAATGGAACAAGAGATAAAAACGTCTCGGAAGTTTTTTCAAGTGCAAGAACAATAAGGGAACACAATATTTATGGCTGAAACACTAGAAATCAAGGTTTAACAGCAAAGCCTTTTACTCGTAAAATGGCCCTCGCCAACGTCCCCCATACAAAAAAAACAACGGTGCATAAAGCTTGAGAAGATTGTGCTATTCACAAAAAAAAGTTTTATTCCTCGCAAAATTCAGTGGCAAACTGGCAAGCAAAAGAAATACAAATTAAACCTATTAACTTTTCAGATCCAAAAATGCCAGCATGAACATCCTCAATCTTTACCTCCAGATCTTGAATTATTCGACACAGCTCCGCTGATGCAATATGATTGGATGAGCTTCTATCATGAATATCAATAGTTCCTTCCAACTTTGAGCTATCTTCAATATTTGGTTCTTGATTGTGACCAATGTCAACGGCAGGGTAAGAGGATTCATGCTCAATCATCTTGAACTTAGGCCACCGAGTTGGATCTATATTGAATATTTCATTATTGGATTTAACAGGTTGATAGTTTTTTGCTACTGATTGATTCTTTTCCAAGGAATTTTCTTGAAGAATTTCTCTAATCATAAACTTTATATCTGGCATATCTAATTGTTCCATTGCACTCATGTCATACAATTTTTTTATTACAGAAAATGCGGCATCAGCACTTCTTTCTGCTTCTACCCTCTGAGCTTCTTTGGAGTTGAGAAGAATTTCCAGCTCTTGTATCTTTGTATCATTTTTACATGATGAAGTGTTTACAGAGCATAATTCTTCAATATTCCTTTCATTCCCCAACTGCTGCGCATCTGTTATCGCAAGTGTTGCCCCCTTCAGACAGTCCAACTTCAATTCCAATTCCAGGCTCATATGTTTTGCAGCTTCTAACCTTCGCTGCAAATCAGCAATTACCATTTCCTTCTCAAAGGAGACTTTAATAGCCCTTTCCACGTTTTCATTAATGGACAGAGTGCCAAGAGGAAATGTGCTCTTAAGACTTTCTATGTACTCTGATGCATCCTCCAACGATTTGCAGCCAACACTGAGGAATTGTGCTAAATCAGCAACTGCCTTCTCCCAGGCATCAGAAACTGCACAAATTTCTGCATTTTTAGCAACAACAATTCCCTGAAGTCTTGAATTTTCTTCAGTAAGCATGCACAACTGGTCATTAAGTTCTTCATTCTTTGATCTCAATAGAGAATTTTCCACAAAGTTGCTGTCCCTCCATTCATCCATTTTTAAAAGTTCAGAAGTCTCATTTGTGAACTGGGTACCTGTTTTAGCTGCATCTGTGAAAATCTGCTTTTGATCTTCTTCCATCTCAACTCTACATTGCTGTAATCTATGTTCATCTTCATTTTCATTGTCAAAAAGCTTTGGTTCCTTAAGATTTTCATACTTATCTGTTCTTCTAAGTAAAGAAAATGTAGAAGTGCCTCCAATCCCCTGTATTTGGTCTGCAGGCAGGTAGATATCCCGTATTGTGCTGTCACAACAGTCCAGCATTTGTGTACCTAGGATGTGTTCTTCTGTAAGACACTTTTCACCATTTTCTTTCGGTTGGACCTATGAACATAACAACTTGATGTTAGTCAATATGAAGTCAACATAGTACAAGACCTAAACATATTTTCATCATGAACTGAGCATTCTAAAAGATTTTCAGAAAATAGTGATAGCTCAAAATTTTGCTAGTAGATACCAAAAAGTTTGAATGCTTAATTTCAGCTTCCAGCCTCCTGATTTCAGCCTCTGCCATCTTTTCTCTTCTTAAGGCTCTCGATAAAGCATCTTCTAGGTACTTAATCTGATTTCCATTTATATTAATATTAGTGCTCTGTCCAAACAAAATAATTCATAAATCCTTATCAATTGGAGAGGAAAGCACCTTCTGGTCTGGAAGACATGAACCACTAAGGGCTTCAAGATTTGTTCTCGTTGAGAAACTTTCACTAAGACAAAAGCCACCTGAATTATCATTATCAGGATTTGCAAAGGGAGGGCATAGAGACTTTGGAACATTTTGATGATTCATGACCAACGCCAATTGGTCCTATAAAAGTAGCAAATTCATATTTAGTTTCAATAAACATTTCTACAAGGTAAAACCACAAGAATGAACGAAACCTTTAGCTTTTGTATTTGTCGCTGTAATGATATCACATCCCCAGAGGTTCCTTCATTCACCTTGGCCTATAAAAGAAAAAAAAAAGCATATAACATCCAGAAAGTTTCCTTTCTTCTATTTCCTAGGCCCCATAAGATTCCTCTATGATATTATGTAAAATTATATAAGTCAACTACTGCAACAAATTACATTGTTCTGAATTAACTTCGCCCTCTGAGCAAATTTCAATGTGCTTAATGTCTCATTCATGGAACTGCATGAATGAAAAAAAAACAATATCAGCTGACGACATATATACCTAATAGAAAACATTTCAGCATGCAAAGCGATAGCAAAGAGAAAGACTAAAGAACAAAAACCAGATAGATGGGCTGATGTTTGCTACGATGGTCGTTTTGGAATTTCCACCTAAAGAATCCTGTCACTTTGAAGAAAGATGATACAAGTTATAGTCCTAATCAAAGGAAGCAAGAAATGAGAAACATAGTCCAATCTGTTAGTTCAATGTCTTCACCTGAAGTAGAAATGTGAGTCTAGAATCGCGATATGGCACATGGCGATTTTTCCCATTTGCTATATCCACTAATGTCATGATCACCAGACTGGAAAGGTAGAGAATGGCATTCGACAAAAAAATAGAGAATGGAAATTTAGTATAACCAAAGAAAAAAAGCATGTCAATTTCAGAATAAATTTAAGAGGACTTCTTGTACTGAACCAGAGAATGAATAACCAAATTAGCATGTAGATTTAATGTCTTGATTTACATAATAGGATAATAATTAGTTAGTCGATAATCCCATAGAAGTTAAGAATCGAGCTCAAGTTGTCCAAATTCTGAGCCGGTCATGTTTTAACGGCAAGTTGGCAAGAGGGGATCTCAGGAGTGTGGATATTGGGGTTATTTCAGTTTTAGCAAAATCAGTGCAAACTAATTTCTAGGGCTTCAAACAACCATCTTGGAGCAGAAAGAGAACCGGCACAATGAGATTTGGTTTAACAATTATCTTAACAAAAATAAGGTGCACTTCTATTTATTTTTTTAAGTTAAGCTTGGTACATGCGTTCACTTTTTTTTTGGTCTCAATAAGAAGGAATACAAAATTGAGACCCTTTACTGTTTATTGGCCGTTGTTGGCACAAAAAAATTTAAACCAAAAATGTTTGAGTGACATCTGAGTTCTGCATTTCTGTACAACTATAGTGCTTTTCTGTTCCAGAAACTTGGTCCAATCAACAACTTTTTGGGGATTGAATTCTTAAACTATACTACTTGCTAGCACATGAATGATTCTTTATGATTGTCTATCTGAGTATTTGAAATTTTGCATCCTCCAACGCAAGATAGGTCATAGATATAAAATAAAATACTATAGGAAATAGAATCCAAGATTTTGAGGAATAAGTTTAAATTGTATTTCTTGTTCTCTGTCGTTAAAATGTGTACAATCTGTGTATAATGATAAATGATTTTATCAACAACCCCAAAACTTTTAGTCTCTTACAAATCAGGCATTACGGAGTCATACATCAACTTTTGTTGCCATCAGGTACTGCTTAAAAAATGGCATCTGAAAGTAATTACTAAAGAAGATAAAAAAAAATTGTGACAACAATAGAACTTTGCTATAACCAATAGACATACTGAGCGACCCCCTTTGCAAAATAATGACCAAGAACCAATGGAAGGTAAATAGTACATTCACAAGTTGACATATCCCCAAAAATGAAATTACCCAAGGGTGGACAGAGATCTGTTGATATTTGCTGCTTCTTTCAATCGCTCACCTTCAGCTCCAGAGCTTTTTTGCCTAGATTATGGACTTAATTCAGGTCTATTGACACAAAGATTAAATAAAAAACAATCAGAACATAAATATTAGGCTTACCTCTCAGAACCAGCAAGATCCACTAAATTTAACCTGCCAAAACGAAGGTGTGACATAGAGTCTTTTTCCCATCGACTCTCAATCACGCAGGTAAAAACACTATGAGACCGACTGCTTTCACTGTTCATGTAAGTGGCTGCCATTTTTCTGTTTGCAGCACCCTGTAAAGGAATTACAGTGCAAAACAACTTAGGACACTAAGATGGTAACATACATACACATACGTGTGTGTGTGTGTACAAATAAGAGCAGACATTCCAAAAGTAATACAAGCATAAGTACCTGTAACAAAAGTTCCATAACATCCTTAACAGATGAAACCTTGTGTTCCTTTAGGTTTTCAACATATACCCCATTATCGATATCTTCTCTCAGCTAAGATGAGGGCATATTATTAACTTGATGATCCAGAAACAGAAAGCAGTGCCAAAAAGAATTTACGGACAGCAATATAATACCTGAAGATTAATAGATGATGGCTCCAATAGATCTGTAATCTGTTCATTATAGATTTCGAGAAAGGAACACTTGCAGTTGTATCTCAGATTGTCACAACTTCGGGCATTTTCTTCCTGCATTCCAGAATTACTTTTTCAAGTAAGAAAAATAACAGAATCGTGAATGAGTCTTTTGATCATTTCTTGGCCAATGAAATCTTATCTCCTCTGCTTTATATATAAAATGTGATTTTCATACAGGTCAATAGCAACAAACGAATACTACATGCTAAAGCAAAAGTAGGGGTTGATATACCTCACCTCCCTTATCCTTGTAAATAGATACTCAAAAATTCGAGGTGTAATCCCACAGTCTTGACTGAGCATGTTGTCCATCTTCCCGATTTCACCCATCATGGTGTATGTTTTCCCACTACCAGTCTGTCAGTGAACAAAATCCAAAAGGCCTATTACTTAGTGTGCACTTAGCGAATATAACAAGAGAATGAACCGAAGCCCAACTACCTGACCATAGGCAAACATGCAGCTATTGTATCCAGACATACAATTCTCCACCATAGGCAAGCCGACAATTTGAAAAAGGTTTTCCTATAAAAAATGTGAACTATTTTATATCAGCTAACCATTTGATTGAGCATCGATCAAAAAAAAAATTGCTTCTTATATGCACGAACCTGAGAAGTGGTCTCACAAGCAACATGATCAAATGTGAACCTCGCCCCAGGATGACCTGTCCATTCTACTGTTTGTGCGCTCTCCTGCGCCAAGCACCTTTTGTAACCTTGCAAAGTGATCTCGGTTTCGTTTAATGGTCGAATTCGTACCAAGACCTACACATGCAAATTAACATGTCTTATTTCCTATCTCAAAGAAAGGGAAGTGCAGAGGGTTGCAGGTGACAAAATCGCTAAAGGAAGAAAGCTTCAGAAAGAACAAATGATTGAATAAATGTGGTCTAACGAGGACAAATGCATGAAACTGCATAAAGAATCTACCTTTTCCGTTGTACAGAGAACACAATTGAACAAAATTGCGTCTGATTGACGGGCAGAAGAGTTAACTGACCTGGACGTTGTGGTCCTCCCAAAAATTCGAGTCGGCGCTCAGCTCGTAATGAGGAACAACAACCGGTGTCAAATCTTTTGCTTCGACCATCGCCCTCGTAATCCTCGCGGACGCCGCCCTCTCCCTAACTCCCACGTACTGAGCCAAATGACCGGAATTGCCAGCAATTGAGGCCCCAAATCCGGCAAAACCCCTCGATGTCGGCCTCACCGGAGTGGTCTGCCCCGACTTGGGGGTGGCGCCCCCTCCCTTGGTCGGATGGTGGACTAGACGATGGTCGGAGCATCCCTGAGACGGGTCTTGGATGGAGATCAGAGGGGACCGAGAATGAAGCGGGGCGACCGGGGGATCCGCCCCGACCTTGGCCTCGTTCTCGCTCCCTTCCGCCGCTCGGCCTCTGCCGTTGTTCCGCCGCGAGGCGAAGCTGGAGGAGGACATGTCGTAAGAGAGAAGGAGCTCGCGGTCGACGAACACGATGCCCCCTAGCAGGAAGCGATTAGGGTCAGTGGAAGGACGACAGGAGGAGGGCCTTCGAGGAGCGCTTCCGCCATTGGTACAGAGATCGAAGCTTCCTCTTTTAGCTCTCGGAACTGTGTGTAGAGAGAGAGAGAGAGAGAGAACTGGATTCAAATTTAAAAGTGGCACGCGCACCGGATCAACACCAAAAAAAGCAGCGCACGTGCGTTGGAACCAATCGGGAAGAGCCACGTCTGTTACGTAGTTTTTTGGGCAGCAAAGAAGAAAGGAATGCTTTGGGCCGAAGAGTACACTCTTGGGCCATAGACAGATCTCTCTATTCTAAATGCTATAACTTGTTTTTTTATATATATTAGTAGAATAAAATATTAAAATACTATAATAATAATAAAGGGGACATATATATATTTTTACAATGAAAATTTAATCCTGTTATTAAATCCACTAATTGTTTTTTGTTTTTTATAAATAATCGAGTTTTACTATCTCAGGTACTCAAATACTTGATTTCAATCTCAACTATTTTCTTTTGGCTATTGTTTTTTTTCCTAGTTAAAGGATGCAACTCATCCTAGTACGTACTACACTTGATCAAGCATATTTAATATCAGAGTTTTTATTAAATATCATTTTTTAGTTGATACGGTGACACTTATTATTTGAAAAAAAGATAAATTTCATTAAACAAAATGGCCATTTAGCCCCTGATACAAAAAATGGAGTGATTGAGATAGTACTCCTTCCCACAGAAGATTTGACACTGAGTGTCGTCCAAGCTTCGCAAGATATTCAACAACCAAGTTTTATTTTCTAGAAAAGTACTTAATTTTGAAAGTTACAAATTTCTACGGTGTATGTTTGACATCCAACATTAGATCCCTAAGTCTCCATAAGTAGTTGATTCTTTGCTCGAGGATGTTGATCACTTTCAATTCTTTGCTCCATGGTACACGAGTAATGAGTTAATTTCGATTTGTATGCTTGTCAATCCCAATTATAAGCCTTTGATAAGTCCCATGTGCATGCTCCATATCTCTGCCTTCAACATTGAGGAAAAGCGATGTTGACGAAACCTGCATCAACAAAACAACAATTACGAGATCAATTAGGTATCCTGCACTCCCATCCTCCTTTGGCTCGATGAAAGAGCCATCACAGTTCAGTTTGAACTAGAACTAAGGTAAGGGCTCCCACCAAACCCATATAGGGTTCCTGGGGATGTCCTTCAGGATAGTGGATCTTGTCATGTTCATTAAAGTTCGTCAAGGCTCTCTCTTATATGATTTTAATGATAATATGTTTAGATCGAAAATGAGTATCATTTTGTAAGGATCAAATCCCCCATAAACAATAATATAGAAGAGAACGAATGTTCAACTATGACTTATGAGAAAAGTTTTCTCTCTCAGATACTCAATCCCCATCAACCCAGGAGTTTCCATATCCAAGCCATATAGTATGCATGTAGACTAATAGTGGTTGGACATATGAAAAAGAGATGAATGGTCATTTTCATATTCAAACCACATAGTGTGCATGTACGACTAATAGAAGGGACAAGAAGATCGACAATTCTTTAGTTGGTAGCCTAGCATGTATGAGTTTCCATAAGAAGATGTGCATCTTATAGAGGAGAGGGATGTGCCAAATTTTCTTCCAACCAAACATCTTACCAAAGTTGTGGAAAAAAGTCGCCCCATTAGTAAATATCTACACAGACTTACTTAGCATTTGTTATACTAAGAGAAATTATCTGCCATATCCACTTATCATCAACAAGACATGCATGAATATGAATAGAAATTATGCATTCAATTAATGAGATTCCAAAGTAAACATGTAAAATATTTAAGTCACAATTACCATTAGCAAATAAGATATTCACATTAATAAAGTAAAGAGCAATATTGAGTTAACAAAAATATGTTCCAAATTAACAAGAATGCAAAACATCCATGGATTAGATATAATGTTAGTATTGTAACCATCCCCAATTAATTTCTTAAATTCTTATTTAGTACTTTCCAAGTTTTTTAGTATGATATTCCAAGACCAAGCATATGATGTATCTGAATTTGAACGGGACCAAGAGTGTATAAGCTCATACTTGTTCGTTATAAGGTTTACCCACTAGTCCTGATGCCCATTCAAAACAATCTATATTCTTTTTGTCAATATAATGTTCTGATGTTTAAAAAGTTCTTGATACCTAAACCTCCGGAGTATTTGTGAAGTTGGCTAGTTTGCTAGTTGATGAGATGTAGTTCCCATTTACACCCCTTATCCCCCACCCCACACACACACACCCTTATTTGACGAAAGAAAAAGACTTGGAATGTCTTTCTAGATATTCTATGACCCCTTGTGATATGCGTACAGAAAACATGACGTAATTGGGAAACGAGTTTATAACAGATTTGATAAGTGTGACTTTATCTAGTTAATTTAGAAATTTTTTTGTTTTCATTCAGATAACTTGTTTGAGATCTTACTAATAAGAAAAGATTGTTATGTAACAGTGAGAGATTTGTGAGATATGAGAACCCCTAGGTGTATGAAGGGAAAAGTGTCAATTGACATATTTAAAGTTTGTTTAATTGTTGCCTTTCTGCTGCTATTTAACTTTTTAGGTAAGTAAATCTCATATTTCAAAAGATTGATCTTTTGATTTGTAAACTCCCATAAAATTTTAGAATCTCAATCAATCTTTTATAGTTTGGGAGGGTGGCAACTAAGCATATGAGCATGTTATATGAAAAGAGGAGGTGATTGAGGGTACATTGATTTATGGCAAAAGGTCTGATTAAACTACTTTGTTAAGATAAGGAGAGATGGAATATCTTGCCTAATGCCTTTCTGGCGAGTAATTTTTATCAACTACTATTCAACTTTAGCATTAGCTCAAATCTATTCTCTAACTTTGATTTGTAACAGGAATATCCTTTAATTTTAAATTTGTAATTAAATTATTCTTTTATCTGTTATAGGGAGTCACCTATATTATTATTTATGTCGTCTCTATTTTTTTGATATTTCAAAAAATTATGTATTTTCATTCGTATTATAGCTACTAATTATAATTAATTTTAAGTACTCATGTGATCATAGTTGATGCTAATTTAACTATTATATAGTTGGATTTGATGAAAAGTTGATTTAACTTTCAAGAACTAAATTATATTAATGAACCCAAGACGCTGAAAAAAAAAATAAAATTTAACTCAATTGATTTGAATTATTATTTTTTGCATTTGAACTTCAAAATTCATATTGCAAAGATGATCGAGCAAAGATACTTTTATTTCAAACTATCCATATAAGAATATCAATAGTTTATTATATATTTTGAACTAAATTTTGCTATAATTTGATATTATTGATTAGTAATTCATAATTTGAAGTTCTAAATATTTTTGGAAATTTGATTGATTTTAGTTAATTTTATATTTAACTTTAATTAATTAATTACTTTAATTTTCATTTTGTTCTACCAAGATTTATAATTATATTTTTTTCTAAAATTTAAAGTCTATCTCAATAGATGGAAATATATATATTTTTAAAAAAATTAAAAAATAATATGACATAAATAATAACATATGTGACTTTCTATAACAAGTAAAAGGGTAATCTAGTTATGAACTTAAACCTGAAGGATATTTTTGTTACGAATCAAAGTTAGAAAATATATTTGAACTAATGCTAAAGTTGAAAGATAGTTGATGAAAATTATTTTTTCTATGCCTATTGAATGTTTGAGAAAGAGAGTCATTTGTACATCATGTAAAATTAGGATAGTGACACAAGTTTTAACTAAGGAGATGAATTGTGTAGAAAAATTCATAAGAGTCATAGAATTTGATATGTCATGAGACTCTATTAAAAGTTTTTTTTCATGTCTAGATTGATCAACATGTGTTCAGTTTTACTCTTGTTCATTGAATGACTCAGTTCTTGTGCTATTAAAACGAAGGGAAGTTAGTGGCGATTATTTTCTTTGGTATAAGAATTGAACCAGACCTTTTCTTTTCTGAACAAATATTTCACGAGACACAAACATGATAATTACTTTTTCTTCTCAATGTATTGAGAAAATTGTTGTCTGGCTTCTAGCTCTTGATTTCTAGTTATAGAATTAGAGAATTAAATTTCTCCTCTCCCAACAATAATGCTTCTGCAATTTGATAACTAAACAATCTTCTGTCGAACTTAACTCCCTACCAATTTAATAATTCATTGGTTGGCATGAAGTTTTTCGCAAAGGCTTTCCCGTGAGAACCATCTGGTATTGCTTTTTAGTTACAAATAAAGGAATGTGAATTAAAGTCTCAAATATTTTATCTCGGAAGCTAATTGGTGCTTCTTGTTACTTACATATAGAGGACAGAATTGAATGATGGTAGTTTTTTGTTACCCAAACCAGTGTAACTTCTTGTGGTACTATATGGTAATTTCTTCATTTTCTTACTAGTTATTTAACAGCTAGCAGTAGCAATTGGTTAGCAGTTGAGAATTAAAAACTGACTGACTGAGCATTCAAGGCACTCTGCCAATCTTTCATTCATGAGCATTACTTCACATTCCTGCTTGCCAGCTGCACCTGCTCCATGCTTACACAGACTCTCTTTTCTTTTTCGTCAAATCTTGTTATGTTTATCATGTTTTTGTACACATTTCTGTTTCTTCATGATCATGATCTTAGTATATTACCTACCTTCATGCATGGGCAGGTGCACAAATGCACATAGTATCATATATTCTTAATTAAACCTTGGACAAAATTTCCACCAACCAGTGATCACAGATTCAATGAGCCATCACACACCAAATTTAGGAATATTTTAATGGCTCAACTACATGGAGTAGGCGCCAATCAATGCCAACTCTTCTCCCCGGCTATAAGACTGTGCCCCTTGGTTTAATTGGAGGTAAGGCAAATGTCCTAGCTCTCTCTCTCTCTCTCTCTCTCTCTCTCTCTGCCTTGTGTGTGTGTGGAGCTGAAGTGAGAGATGGGAAGGTGTGATAAGATGGTTCTGGTTCTTGCTCTTCTTCTGGTCATGGGCTTTGCATGGACGACGGAGGCAAGAGAGCTCAAGGAGAAGCCAGCTGCAGGGAAGATGTATCAGCCTCAGACCATTCCCGGGTTAATGCCGACGATGCCAGTCGGCGGCCTCGGCGGATTCCCCAGCATTGGAGCTGGAGGCTTACCCGGTTTCGGAGGCATGCCGGGGATCGGAAGCATGCAAGGGATCGGAGGCCTGCCGGGGTTTGGAGGCATGCCAGGGATCGGAGGCATGCCAGGGATGCCGTTGCTTGGAGGCATGCCAGGGATGCCGGGGCTCGGAGGCATGCCGGGGCTACCAGGTGTGGGGAATGCTGAGACCCAGAAGGACCGATCGCCATGAGTACTGAAAGATCCAGCAGCGGACCAAAAGTTTGAGACGTCTACATATATATTATAGATTGCCTTGTGTGCGTGTTTAGTGGATTTGGCGCTGTTGGCTTGCGTTGCATGCATGCATTGTCTGTTCTTAGTATTATATAGTCTCTGCTTACATCTTTCTGTCAATAATATTTGTTATGATAATGTAGTAGAACGTGGAGCTGCCACATTTCCATCAGCAGTCTCTCTCTCTCTCTCTCTCTCTCTCTCTCTCTCTCAATGGATCTTTAATATATATGTAGCTCATTGCGTTAATAATATATTTTGTTGCAAAATGAAGTACGATGGAAAAACAGTACACAGTAACAGTTCATCCGGTTTAGGCCATAGAAATGAAGTAAAGAACTCAAAGGAGAGTGCTGCGGATCATAACAAAAACAACAACAAAAGGAAAGAAGCATGACATGAACTTGAGACCTGGCGAAAAAATTATGGCATATATGACTGCAAAACAAATTGCATGCACAGAACATATGAAAAATTAACAAACAAAAGCTTGTCAAAGCAGTTACAGCGAGATCAATAACCTAATACACAATATATACATATATATATATATA